>JARDYJ010000005.1:3300000-3532500 GCA_029215755.1 Spea hammondii
ACTCCTTCCTCGGTTTCTTTTCCCAAAACTGTTACTTGAAACCAACTTAAGTGTAAATATTTATTGATTTTGCTTAAAATACCCAATAATGGTGTTTATCATAGTAAATACAATATGGGTGGCTGCGTTCAGAACATCTTTGCTGGAGAGTCATGGTTCTTGTGAGGACCAACCGTAGAACCAGATGTCTCCGGTGGCTGCGTCGCTGTAATGTATTAAATACACGCAATGCTATATATATATATATATATATATATATATATTATAATCTCCTTCTTTAAAAGGGTTTTATAAATGGAGTTTGGAAGATGTTCTGTGGTTACAGTTTACAGGATTTTATTTGCCTAATTATTAAAAGCTGCTATTTTTACTTAAGGTACCCCTTTTTGCCATTAAATTGATTATTTTAATGATAAATATCTCTTGGTCTGCGTTCTGTATGGGTGACGGGGTAGAAGGTATTATACGCAGATGGATGACGGGGTAGAAGGTAGCGCCGCTGCTTGTCCTGCGCTGTCCTCTGACCGTTTTTAATGTCTGCCGTCCCATGCAGGATCTGAAGAAATATGGTGCTACGACCGTGGTGAGAGTCTGCGAAATTACGTACGATAAGACCCCTCTGGAAAAAGATGGCATCACGGTTATGGTGAGTGGGGTTTTTTCCCCCCGGTCTTGTCCTGTTAGTTAGGCTTATTGATCTCTTTAACCCCTTTAGTGCCACAGGTTTTCTATAACCAAAGGACCGAAATATATTTTTTTTGTTGTCTTTACCGTATGTTTGTTAAAACACGATCCCCCCTTTTCTGTATTTGATGAACCCGCACAAATTATACATTTTGTTCACCAGAAGCGGGGCCTTCTTTTAAAATCATAGAAATATAAAACAAAATGTTCTTTTTATATTAAAAAAAATAGATTTAACTTAAATTTTTGCCCCCCCCCCCCTTTTTTTTGTTGTTCTCAGCAAGCTGGTGGTAGAATTAGTGCATGGAAAGGGTTAAAATACCAGCATTTGAAATACCTTGAGGCGTCTAGTTTTTCAAAAATATAAGGTTTGATGGGGTAAATTGCATTGGCCGGCTTTAAAGATACCCAAAATAGCACATGGGAGAAGAATGACCAGATTTGGGGAAAAATTGGTTTTGAAATCACAAAACGCTACCGGTACTTATTAATACATTGGGTATTTCTAAACTCAGGACAAATAGTAGAATCTACTTAGGTTTTTTCATTAGCTCTTTCATCAGCCCCTTTCTTTTGCTCCTCTAGGCCGTCTCTACTAAAAGCAACAAAGATAAACAGGAAGCATACTTAAGTATATTTCCTGCCGACCCTCTGTATCACTCCCGCCGAAGGCATAGAAGCCGATTTTTTTCCCCTGACGTCAATGGGTGTCGCAGCAGCCAATCGCATGCATGCTAGCCAAACAGCGTACACATGATTGGCCGTTGCTGCCTATAGCAACCTCCACGAGACTCATAGAGCGTATGCAGGAAGTGTACTTAAGTATGCTTCCTGCAAACTTTTTTTTTTTTCTGTTGAGGCGACCTGGGGGATAAAGAAAATATAAACCGTAAATGTTTCTTATTCTATTGCGGAATCGCGACCCGTCCGCTTTGCTTAGAATAGCGATGGTTTAACTTTTGTTATTTTCATTTAAACCGCAAATTCTAGTAAAATATCTTTTAACACCTGATTGTGAAATGCCGTCTCCTAGCGAGCCGTGTTTAAAAGGGGTTTTAAGCGCTAAATGATCTGACCTTCTCTGCCTGTTCTGTGTTTACATTACACTATAAATAGCTGACCCTAAAAGAGGCTTTGATATTTGTTCTATATTTATCCCTCCAATAAAAACCTCTGTAGTTGGAACATGGATAAAAAGGCAGTATTGGGGGGGGGGGCGATGGCTTATCTGTGATGTGATTATTTAACCATTTCAGTACTAGTGCTCTATGTAGCGCACTAAATGAAACATTTTGCTTCTACCAAGAAAGCAAAGCAATTTTTTTATTTTTTATTATTATTTTTTTTTATATATATATATATTTTTTTTTTTTTCTCGAATGCCCCTCCCCATGCTGTCAACTCCGTTTGTAATGCTCCAAATTTATACATAGGTATGTAATGGGGCACAAAATATATATTTTTTTTCTTTTGTGTTTAAAAAAATATATATTTTTGTAAAAAAATAAAATAAAAATAAATAAACCTGTGTAAGTCACAGAATGCCGCCGCTTCTGCATACATTTAATTTTATTGATAGCGTTGTCTCATGTTACTCCTTTTTGTGTTTTCCAAGGACTGGCCGTTTGATGACGGCGCTCCACCCCCCAACAAAATTGTGGAAGATTGGCTGAATTTACTGAAAGCGAGGTTCTGCGAAGACCCCGGCTGCTGTGTAGCGGTTCACTGCGTGGCCGGATTAGGAAGGTATATCGGAGACTGAGGTTCATTTTTCAAAAAAATATTTCTTAATGGTTAACCGCAAGCAATGCGAATGTTTTCGGTACGTGGGTCAGAATTCCGCACAGCAGTTTCCATGTCTCTGCCGCCGTAGAAGCTCATTGCGTTACTCTGAGAGCTGCTATGTCATCAAATTAAGCCACAAGATAAAGCGATTGCCGTGTCTGCCTTATGTTATGGCAGAAGTTCATAAATAAGGGGGCAGTATTGAGCCCCCCCCACAATTTTTCAGGTGTCCAAACCAAGGTTGAGACGGCAGGGCTGGAAAAACCAGGACTATTCACCAACCTTACCTGGACAGTCACCTTGTGGCGCTCAACTTTAGAGCACCGCAAGATGGCCATACAGGAACCGCAGCGGAGGTCGGTGCCGTGACAGCCGCGTCTCCCCAACCAGAGCATGAGCCCCTCTGCCCCTAAAAGCAAGACCGCTTGGCTGGACGGTGCCTGTCCCATGGAAAATGGGACAGTTGGCAGGTATGGCTTTGTATTTGTAATGAAACTTGCCGTTTTGTGCCAATACGTTGACAGCTTTGTGTTTTTTTTGTTTAGGGCTCCTGTTCTGGTTGCGCTCGCTTTGATTGAAAGCGGAATGAAGTATGAAGATGCCATCCAGTTCATCAGACAGTAAGTGCCGTCCAAACTCCAGCTTCACTGCGTCGGGGGGTGTTCTAGCGCCCTGACGTTTCAAAATTAAAAAAAAACAAAACTAATGCATTAAACTGGGAGATTTAAAATTATAGCTTCATTATCCCCCCCCCATATTAATTTGAATGGGGTCTCTAACACCATCAGGAAAGGAGATTGGAGATTGAAGAGGGGGAAACAATGGATAATTCCTCTAACGGGGGGGAACAAAATGTAAAAAAAATAAATGGAAATTGAAATCACAGTCATGAAAAGTAAGACTGCAATAGACTTTGAAGACCACCAGTATGTATCTGATAAATACAAAGAAATTAACAAAAAATCAAAAAGGAAAAAATAAAAACAAGAAAAAAAATAAATTACCCTCCAACCAAAAATGTAAAATAATTTTTTTATATTGTAAAATATGTTTTAATATGTTGGTTTGAATTGTTCCTTGTTTTGTACGAAGGAAAAACCTTTCCCAGAAACTGATTTCTGGAAGAAAATAAAAAATCCCCATGCATGTCGGTAATGCGCCCGCGTTCTAACCTCCTTTCTCGGGTGGCTTTTCCCTCCCCCTCGCGGTCCGCACCGCGCGCCTTGTGGTGTCTGTTTTATCTTTTAAAGCCCTTGTGAGTTTTGCGAAGGGTCCAGGAAATCCCGCAAAGTTCTCATGCCGTACTAGCCGCGGAATGCGCTGCCACGTCTGCGGCGTCATCTCGTTGCTTCCATCGCAGCGTTAAGCCTGTCCTCGGCCGGCCCGTAGAGAAAACAGAGTGAACTGCGATTGTCTACTAAAAATAAATAAATAAAATAAAACCGGAACGTGGCTAACGGGGCTTTTGTTCGTTTGCAGGAAACGCAGAGGCGCCATCAACAGTAAGCAGCTGACGTACTTGGAAAAATACCGGCCGAAGCAGAGGCTACGATTTAAGGACCCCCATAACCATAAAAATAAATGCTGCATCATGTAAAGATGGAATATCTGCCAAGGCGCGCGCTCGCCCTACACAAACTATGACGTCAGCGGGCTGTTTCACGATACGGACTATCGATTGTTTTCATTTTGTACTGATAACGGCAAAAAAAAATTTAAAACCAAGTAAAAAGATTGTAAGTTCTAGTCTAGGATGCTTTTGTTTACTTCTGTAAAGTTACAGTTTAACCTTGTGATGTAATGTTACCAGAGCAGTGATGTCACACTTTTTTTTTTTTGTACACACAACAGTTTGTTTTTTTTCTGTGTGTGTGTGTTTGCCAATGAGCCAGACCTGATGAACAAAATTTTATATTCTGTAATTAAAAAAAAATTTAAAAAAATGTGATGTAAAATTCCGGTTAGACAGTCCGGTACAGAATATATATATATATATTTTTTTTTTTCTTCTTCTAAATCTATGAGGATATATAATATGGTTGAAATGTTTTTAACTTTTCGCTCTAAAGATGTTTTTGTATTTTATTGTATATTTTTCTCTTGTTCAATTTGCTGCTTTTGCATTTTGGGCCTACAGGAAGTGTAGCCAGAAGAAAAAAAAAAAATGTCTGAAATTATGGGTGTCAAAATGTTTTGTGGGCGAAAAAAAAAAAAAAAGAAAAAGTATCGGTTATGTGACAAAAAAATGTTACTTTTATTTTTATTTTTTTGTTTTTTTTTTATCTCGGCTCCTTCCCTGCCGGCCTCTAGTTCCACATGCACGTTTTTTTTTAATTTGTGCCCGGACTTAAAATTCTTTAAAAAAATAATTAAAATAAAATGTGTAAATATATGTGTATGTAAATATATAAAAATTGCAAAAAAAATTATCTTAATCAGGATTTTGTATCTTTGCTTTTTACACACCCGCCCTGGGGATAGAAAGGTTTAATGGTACAGATTTAAAAAAAAAAAAAAAACACTACAAGATTTTTAACAAAACACTTCTCTGGTTTAAGAAGTCGTTTCTTGAATGGTGAAAAGAAAATTAAATCGGTTTTGAAGAATGTGTTTTTTCTTTTTTTTTTTTTTTTTTTCTTTTCTCACTATCCATATCTATTACCTGCTTAAGCTTGAGGGTGGGAGGACACCTACCTTCTAGCTGATCGTGTACTTCAACTCCCATGTTGCTCAGCCAACACCAGCTAGCGTCAGACCTTACTGTACAGGTTGAATCTACCGCTCCGCGGAGGGCGATGCCACTGTCCTCTGTCTGCAGAATTATGACAAATGTATAATCTATAAGAATCTTAACTTTCATGCTGAAATGTAATACTTTTTAGCACTGAAAAAAAGCAACTCACAAATAAGTTTGGGTTTTTTGTACAGTTTTTCTTCTTGTGCAAAACGGCTTTTTTTTTTTATTTTTTTTTTATTTTTATATATATTATATATATAATATATATATATATAATGTGTGTTGTCTAGAATATAATGCATTTTCATGAAGCTCTGGGTTGTGTTAATTTTTTTTTTCTCTCTCTCTCCAAGGTGTCTCTGCACAGATTTCTCACAGGTGCCTCTCGGTAGTTTAATTTTCAGTTTTAGTGTTAAAATGCAAATTTCTGGTGGTATTTGAAAACATGTCCTGGTTTTTCCAGGAAACCAAGGATTTTTTTTAACTAGTCTTTTTGCCCCTAACATGTAAAATTAACAACAACAACAAAAAGTACAAGAAAGGCTGTTAAAGGTATTGCGGTGTTCTGCTGGGATATAAAACAATTTATGCGGTAGTTTAGAGCCCCTGGTCTAAGGGGCAGCATGGAGGGGTAAGGGGGGGGGTATTTACTATGAAGACATTCCTAATGAAGACTTAAAACTGTCTTGCAAAGAAAATGTCGTGTTTTTTTTGCAACCAAAAATGTAACACAAAAAAAAAAAAAAAAATTCAGATTGTAAACACAAAAAAAATGTTTTATAGAAATTGTGACACACGTATGAACATAATGTATACATGTTCCCTACAACTTGCCTTTTATACAAAAATGAGCATATAAATTGCAAATGGAGAGTTTTGGGTGTGTCCCCCCCCCCCCCCCATTAACCTTTTTATCATTGGTCCTATGAGTACTTATGGCCCAGTTATATGGAAATTAGTGTTCGGAGAATACCCACCCGTCCCTATAATAAATCATTTAATTTTAAATGAATTAAAATAAAAGAATGTTTGGTACTCAGGCATTCCCCATGTATTATTTTGTTAAAGAAATATATATTTGTATGTAACCTGCATATAGGGGGTTCTTTAAGAAATCCCTGGCAATGTCTGCCTGGCCCTTTATTTATATAAGAATAGAATTTTAAGAAATAAATGGATTTTTATGACTATACTTCTGACAGCGTTATAAACGGATATCCCATCCCCCCCCATTGGAGATCACGTGTAGCTGTTATAAAAAAGTGAAATGTTTTTGTACATTGTTATTTGTTTAGTGTTTCTGGACTTTCTGACCCAAATCGCTGGTTTATTATGTGTTGGGTTTTTTTTGTTTGTTTTTTTTTGTCCCTCGTGGAACGCAACAAACTGAATGACGTCCGCTTTGTGCTGGGATTTTTTTTGTTATATAATCCAGATTTAAATGGAACGCGGAGCCATCAATGGAGGAAAAATATTCAGAAGCAGTTATTTAAGATACCGAACTGTAAATATTTGATGATGCGATGGTTTTTGGTTTTTTTTAGTCCAAGGACCAAAGCGTTTTAATTTAATAAAAGCAGAAATTGGGCAAATGTCATACAGCTGGGATAGGAAACCCCACTGCTTCAGGGGGTCTGTTCGCTGAACCCCACATTGCGGTCCCTTTTGCTTTGGATGCAAATATAGAATTAAGCCACTTCCTAAAAGCAAACCCAACCGCATACCGACCAAGTCTCCCTGTTCAGCTTGGCCAGTCCCTATTTGGGCCTCCAAACTCCTGCGCTCCTCTATCCTAGGAGCTCAGAATATTTGCTGAGTATGAGAGTAACAAAGGCTTCTAAACTCTGTAGCAATGGGTACGCACGGGGTGGTAAAGGAGGCACTCAGAGATATAAGGGGAATAATCCCCTTCCTACGGGAGCAGACATCTTAACTCCCTGTTCTAAAGATCAGCATGAGTATTCCACCCCATTAAGTCAACTCTCCCTTTTTTTGGAACTGGGAGAGGCGGTGACCTGGAGAAACGGCTCTTCACCCGGAGTCTCCGGACAAAAGCCAGAGAGTTCCCAGGAATGCTTATAGAAGGGGCTACCTTGTGGCTCTCAGCGTCATTTGGAGGCCGAATCGGTGGCGCCATGAAGGTCGATGCCACAAAAGCACAGACCTCCATTGATTTTGCGGCTCCCTGGGCCGATGACACGAGTGGGACGGCAGGAACGTGCACAAAAATGAGGACTGCCTTAAAAAAAGGACAGTTGGGAGCTATGCCTTATACCTTGGGGCGAAAAAAAAGTCGGGGGCAGATTTAATAAATAAAGCTTTGACGCTGGCGGTTCTCCTGTAAACGTCCTGCCTGGCGCTCAGATGATTCCCAGAAGCCTTAAAATGGTTTTCTATGACTGTAACAAACCCGCGTTTCTCTCCTTCCTTCTTCGCCGACGCGATAATCTGCAGGACGGGAAGAAGGAATGTTAAGTTCTTTGCCGTGCTGGTAGAACCTTAACCTTCTGTGTGAATTCCCCGTAGGGATTGTACAAATGTTCTCAATAAGATATTTATATCATTTCGGCTCGGTTTATAATCAGATAATTCCTGGAAATCAATCGCCGGTCAATGCCTTTGAAGCAAACGGCAGAATTTGCCGGGAGATCAGACACATTCGGCCCATCATACATCCCATGCGTGTTTAAATCCCCTCAGTGTATTAACCTCTACCATGTCTGCTGGGAGGCTGTTCCACTTAAAACTTCCTTACATTCCACCTGAGCCTCTTGCTCTAACATTTCTCCTCTTTTGAAATAAATTCCCTGTATTTTACACGCAATTAAATAAAGAGGTGCAAATTTACCGAAATTTGTACGAATCTCCGATAACAAGGCCAGAGCCCTCAGGAAACGAACAAAAAAAACTAATCAAAAAGTTAAAAATTTTCATCCTAACTTCAACAGCTCCCTACCTTCTCTGCCGACCACTTCCGTGTCTTGCATCTTCTTGTTCGTCTTCTTTCTTCTCTCTTCTTTCTTCGTCCGCATCCCAAAATGTCAGAAATCAGGAAAAATGGGCAGATGGTGTCGGCCATAATATTCTATGTTTCTATCAGTTTCAACGCTGCAACAGGTAAAGAAAAAGTGAAAAACCTGAGAAATGCACTAGGTGGCGCTCTCTGCCTTGCAAAATATTGGAGTAGAAAGTGACATTCCGGACTTAATCTTCCACGGTGAATAATCTAATATTTAGGTTCCCCTTATAGATAAAAATAGATTTAGGTCCTCTTATAGATAGATAGATTTAGGTTCCCCTTATAGATAGTTTTAGGTTCCCTTACAGATAAAGATAGATTTAGGTCCCCCTTACAGATAAAGATAGATTTAGGTCCCCCTTATAGATAAAGATAGATTTAGGTCCCCTTACAGATAAAGATAGATTTAGGTTCCCCTTATAGATAGATTTAGGTTCCCTTATAGATAAAGATAGATTTAGGTCCCCTTACAGATAAAGATAGATTTAGGTTCCCCTTATAGGTAGATTTAGGTTCCCTTATAGATAAAGATAGATTTAGGTCCCCTTATAGATAAAGATAGATTTAGGTTCCCCTTATAGATAAAGATAGATTTAGGTCCCCTTACTCCTCCTGTAACATCTGTAATATGTTTATGACCCTCTACCCTGGTTTAGGAGTTTATTCACTAAACATTGAAGAGGTGAGCTGTCTGAGAGGAAACATCTAAGCACTGAGTTTTCATACAAGGGCCAAGTTGCCCCTTTATGATAATACCAAGGCAACTCTCCATGTCTGACCTGGGATATAATTCTACATTATTTTATTAATACAATGGACAGGAATCAATTTGATGTACAACTGAAAATCCCCCCAAAAACCAAACGCAATCAAACCAATTTACTGAAAATGTAATATTTTTTAATTTTTTCTTTTTTTTAAATCCCAATCAATAAAAATCTGACATAAATCAGCAACAATTTATATTTTATTTGTAAAAATATATACCGTATTTCTATTGCTTTAGTACTTTTTTGTGTTGTTTCAGTCTATAATTCTTTCTCTCTGTCCCAATTCTAATTGCTTTTCTTTGTTTTTTCTTTTTTTTTAATTCTTTTTTCTCGCACCTTTGACAAAATGATCCAAGAAACTATTTACAACCTAAAATTTCAAATGAAGAACACAATGTAGTTAACACTTATTTTTTTTTTTTAAATTAAATGGTAATACGATTAAAAATATAAGTTTTAAATAATTTTTTCTTTTGGGTTATCGGGGGGCTATTTCCCTATAATTGCATTTTTTAAAATAATGTATTTTATTGTTTAAGATTGTTTTAAAATCCCTTCAACTGGAAGAAAAGCCACCCCCCCCATTAGAAAAAGCTGGTACCAAGGAAACGGAGATACACAGGAGGAGTCTGGGACGTTTAATTGAGCCAGGCTTAATAGGAGTCCTTGCGATTGGGAGTCTGTGTAAATAGTGGGGAGGAAAAAAAGAAAACTATTCCTACCTCCTACCAAGAAGGGAGTCCTAACCGACATCAATTAGCAGGAGCAAAGCCATCAGAGAAGCCACCGTAGACGGTAGACAACAATACACTCTAAATATGCAAGCGTTTTATCGAGAGGATTATAGATAGAATACTTAGAGCTAAAATATAGAATTTCTAAAAAAAATGTCTGATTCGGAAAAAGCCTCCGGTAACATTTTGGATTCCGGCAGCAAAATCTTGCAGCTGGCCAGCAGAGGGGAGTGGATAACGCTGGAGCAAACGCTCAAAGGCATCGATAAAGGGGACCTTGGCTCCTCGGAAAACGACCAAGTGGGTAATACGGAAGATTTGTTGTTGTTATGTTATATTGATAATATGTTTCAGTTGTACTAATGTTTCGGTGAGTGTGTTGTGTACGTTTGAATCATTAAAAAGCTGCAGATGGGACACATGAGTGATAGATAAGTGGAGCAGCCTCCCAGCAGTAGTGTTACAGGGTAATACAGTGAGGGTATTAAGCATGCGTGGGATAGACATACGGCTCCTGAATCTAAGACGAGACCAACGACTGATTAAGGTTTGAGTCTTTACAGCAGGAGAAACGGGCGACTAGACGGGGGCCGAATGGGGCCGATCTGCCGGCAGATTTTATGCATCTTGTTGACAGCCCCGGACTCATGGAATTATTTGGAAAATGTGTGAAAATAATGAACGCACTTCTGGGCTTTTCCTGGCCTTAAGAATGATTTAACTTAGTGCCCGAACGCTAAGCCATCGCCTTAGAATCTGTAGACAGATAAAACCCATCGCGTCTTCTGATGTTTCTGTCTGCTGAGGGGTCTTTTTTGTCACTTGTCTTATATTCAGGATAGACGAATGCCCATCCCATGCATGTTTAAATTCCTTTACCGTATTAACCCCCAGCACTTCTGCTGGAAGGCTGTTCCACTTATCCACCACCCTTTCAATTGGGAAATACTTTGTAACATACTTCGGGGCATTTATCATTTACAATATACTCCTCTACGTACTTAGTGTGTCCCACACGTTATATATCGCTCATCTTCCCTACAGACAGCCTCTATGATCCATTATCCTGTCTAATAACATATCTTCCAGGTGTTTGATGTATGATAAAGGGTTAATCATGTCCAGTGGTGTTTTTTGGTTCAAGGCTGCCTGGAAGCAGAAGTAGATGCAGGGGTATTGTTGACGGGTGGGTGACACGCGCCCCTTGCCAGCTGCCCCTCTGGTGGTGGGTCTCATGTACTGTACTGATTTTGGTATGTTTAAGTACCATTAACCCCCCCACACACGCATTTGCCCCTCCCCCCCAGCTATGTATTGGGCAGGAGCCGTGTTCGGCGGAACATATCTGCTGGCGCGTGACATAGTTACCGGCAGCCGGCTCGGGGAACGCCTCGGAGAGGGGATGTCTAACGGGAACCTTCCATGCTTATGGACTAATCCTTGGATTCCAGAGCTTCCAGACTTGTAACGGCTAACGTTGGGTCTGCCGCTGCGCTGCTGAATACGTTGGCGCTTTATATAAACGATAAAAATAACCATAAGAATAAAGCAGAGTTTCGCTGATGGCGGGAAAGATTTTCCCAGTTCCTCAATAATTTCCCAAAGTTCTAGGACCGATACAGGTTTTTATTCATATCTCTTTATTCGGTTACACAAAAGATGACATTTCTCATTAACTTTGTCTATTGCTGAGCTCTGTGCATTCTGTGGGTTCTCTTTGGACCTTTTTGGACCAGAATTTGAAGCCGTTGCTACTAAATTTCTATAAAAAAATGTTTTTTTGTCGCCATTGGAGTCTTCAGTTGAAGGTGATACCTTATTCAGTCAACAGTAGTACATCACATACGTTTTTGGGAACTCAGAGGTCTCTTCTTTGGATGGGAATGTGACTCTGCATTGTTTTGACTTTGTGTCTTCTCCTAGACCACTATGGCCATTTTTGTATATTCTCCTGAACCACTATGGCCACTGGGCCCCCCCCCATTATCCTTAGTTTGATCAAAAGACATTGGCTCCATGGGCCAGTTACAAGGAAGATCTCTAATCTTCTCAACTGGCCCATTTATACCTTCCCTGGACATCATATCCCAGGGAGGGCTCCCCAGCGAGGACTCCAGTTGCAGAGTGGTTCTTGGGGGCCCTGCCCTCGGTCAGGTCTCACTAGATGGACCTCCTGTGGCTTCTGACCAGACTGCACAGGTGTTTTGTAGGCACAATGGATATACCTGTGAGCTTCCTAGGGTAGGCAACCTGGAGCTCTCTCTCCTGGAGAAGTGGCTTCAAAGGGGCAGGGCAATCCATGCATGGAGGTGGAGTTAGCAACAGATAGCCTTCACTAGAGGGTAAGTGGGCGGGGTGTGACCAAACACCACACCCCATGCCGTCAGAAACTGACCCTGGAGACTCAGGAACGCAGGGCTTCACCCGGAGACTCTGGGTCCAACTCAGACAGTTCCAAGGTATGAGAATGCCGCGAATCATGGCTGCGTGACATCATATCGCTCCACCGGCCACGTAACACGCGAGGTGTCGCATTGTCATACCACACAATTCAGAACAATCAGCAGGTGTTCCACCAGAAAACAAAAAAACTTCTAAAACTTGGCAAGCGTGCCGGAATAATTGTTTCCCGCACGGGGAATCGGATTACATTGCCCACGTCACTCAACACATACGCTTATTCCTATGAACCTGTCCTCGCCGAGGGCCGAGGGCCGATCTCCGTATCTACCGACTGTTTTGCTGTCAAGTAACCGCTCCAATAAAAACATTGCGCAGGAACACTGCCTGGAAATGTCTCACGCGGACCGCAGACGTTCCCCGAGGATAATGACCGAGCTGAACAGACGGCCATTGTGCGAGGAGGAGACGTCTGAAAGGAGATCGGCAGAGAGGAAAGCCGACCACTGGCTCATTGTTAACGGAGCTGGAGAGAAGAATGCAACGTTCTGGACGGTGTCCAAGTCTCCTGGATTCTAGTAATTTATTTCAGAGATGGAGCATTAGGGCGAGAGGTGGAAATAATAGTCTTTTTTTCTCACTTTAGTCTTATTTCTGCTTCCGCATGCTCGGTATGAACCTACCAGGCTCGCCTTCACAAAGAACCCAAAGAAGCTCAATGGCTACATTTTATCATAAAATAGTGACACTTACATCCAAAGAACATACCGGGTCATCTTTAATGGAACCCCCGGGGTAAACGTCTGTTGCCATTATATAAATTGTTGTGTGGATTTTGGCGCAGGTACGGCGCTTTAAGGCCAGTTAGGAATAGGATCCGTCACGTGAATCCCAATAATGGTACGGAGGAGGCAGCATTGGGCACGTGTCCACGGGGCATTTACCGGATGGGCCAGATGGCCAGTCAGGGAATGGTTGGGCAGATAATAGATGCCCGTGATGATCCAATAAAACATTAGTATTAAGTATACATGCATTATGTGTTTTTGTGTGCCTGCACTTGGGGGGGGGTATGACAGGGGCACTTGGGGGGTATGACAGGGGCAGTTGGGAGGGTATGATAGGGGCACTTGGGAGGTATGACAGGGGCACTTGGGAGGGTATGACAGGGGTACTTATGAAGGTATAACAGAGGCACTTGGGAGGGTATGAGGGGCACTTGGGAAGGTATGACAGGGGCACTTGGGAGGGTATGAGGGGCACTTGGGAGATATGATGGGGTCAGCCAAGGTATTGAAAGACAGTCCCTGTGGGAAAGAGACTCTTCCAATAATAGAGCCCCTTTAAGGAGCATTTGGAGTTGAGCCGGACCCTATTAATATAAAACAGCCCCAGCGAACACGGTATGTATGTATGTAACACGGCACCAGATACACAGAATTATCTATTATTATTATTATCATTATTATTATTATCATTATTATTAAGGTGAATTTAGTAGATTGCTGAAATTGTTCTGATTTCCCCCCAGGAATCTGGCCTCACACCTTTTATGATCGCAGTTAAAGAAAACCGGCTTTCCATTGTTGAACGATTCCTCGAGTTGGGCGTAAATCTTAACGAGAGAACAAAGGTAAGTAAATAATACCCCCCCCATCAGTAACTCACGCAAAGACCTGGAACCCAGGAGGTTTCTATACTCGAGAACACAAAGTTCTAGACCTATAAACCCCGTTCACCATTACTGCTAGCCCAGGGTCCACCTAATGCAATAATAAAGAACACCTAAAAGAGAAAAAATAGGGAATTCTTTCAAAGAAAATTCCCCCCCCCCCCCCAAACAGATGGTGCTGGAGAACCTGCTGAAACGATATAAATAAAATTTGTGTGGCTGATAAGTGGAACGGCTTCCCAGCAGAGGTGGTAGAGGGTAATCCAGGGAGGAAACTTAAACATGCATGGGATAGGCGAGACCAACGATTGATTAAGGTTTGGGTCTTTACAACAGGAGAAACCGGCAGACTAGACGGGGGCCGAATGGGGCCGATCTGCAGGCAGGTTCTATGTTTCTAATATAGACACCGTACAACTCAATCAGAGTCCATATTCCATATAATTCTGGAATCGCTTTGGCGAGGAGGGACCTTCTCAGAATCCAGAACTTATTTTATTAATGAACAGAGCCGCAGCGGATTCCGTAGCACTATTTTATTGTTTATTTTTTATTATTTATGTTTAATTTATTTACTAATCATGAATTAATACTTTTTACAGTAAACATGCCCGATGTGTATTCCATACTTACATCCCCTTTGCCTATTTCTGGGCTTTATCTACTTTCTTGAGAAATGGTTACTGAGCCGCACAATAATGGATGGAATTTTATTTATTGAAATTTTCGTTTAAAAGTTTTTTGTTTTTTTCCTTGTTTGTTTTGTTGTTTTTTTTATCGGGTGGTTTTGTGGCCGACGGGCAGTTATTGGATTTTTCGTTGACCGCGGGAGGTTTTCCGATCAGAGCCAACGTTTTTCTCATAGCAACGCGATCGGAATTCACGTGAATAGGGAGCACATTAAACCCCCTCGCACTTGGTGATGACCTTCCAAATGAGTTCTTGCTCTTAGAGACTCTTCTTCCGAGGTGACCTTCTACTGTTCTTCCGCGGGGAGGCAATAAGACACTAAAAGCCACCGCCTAAACACCGAAAAAACATTTTTATTAACTCACAATAGTGAAAGGTTATAGCCGCAGACGCTACTTTACAAGAGAGGTATTTAGTACGCCCGTTCCTCCTGCTGTAAAGACTCAAATCAGTCGTTGGTCTCGTCTTAGATTCAGGAGCCGTATGTGTATCCCTCACTGTATTACCCTCTACCACTTCTGCTGGGAGGCTGTTCCACTTACCCACCACCCTCTCAGTAAATGAAAAAACATTCTTACAGGAGTTGAGAACAGGGGAATCGAACAGAGTTGTGTGAGGCTGATCTAACAGACGGTATATTGATTATTCTTCATGTATATGGGAAGACGTGTCCTCTGACACCTCCACGGTTAATGATTGCGGTTGAGGTCATTGCAGCAGCACATGCCTTCTGGTCGCCAAAGTTTGTTATCGATGGATACCACCTGGCAACCTGATGAATTGGGAAATCAATGAACTAACTATCTGTCTCCAGCAGAAAGTGACTACAGATGGTACGAAATCATTAACAGGCGCTAGTCACAAGTTCTCGATGTACAGAGCTGTCACTGTAGCTAAAAAAAAATCTAAAGTAATACAGTTTTACATTTTTTGCTAAATAGTAAAAATACAGAGGTACGTTACACCCCAAACCACAGACACGCACAATCTTTTAGTACACCCGTACCTTGAAACTCTCCGGGTTTGGCCCGGGGTCTCCGGGTTAAGAGCTGCTTCTCAGGGTCTCCAGCTCCCTTTTCTCTTTCTCCAGGGTGGAGAAGCTGTGTTTAACCACGCCCACTTTTTTCCTATTTTCCATACATTCAATATTGTTTGAGGCTAGCCCCACCCCTATGGGTGACTAGCCCCGCCCCTCACAAAGTTACTCCCACAAAAGAAGGAGACCTCCAGGTGGCCTGCTCTGAGAAGATCCCTGCAATGCAACTTAACCATCCTAGCTCCAAATATCCATGGAAACGTTAAAAAAAAAACATACTTTTTGAACTTTTTATCTTAAATTTGTTTGTTTTCAGAAAAAAAAGTTGTACTTACAAAAAGCTATTTTGCGCAGAGGGCTTAACTGTGCAACATTTGCATGGAAGCCAATGGAAAGTTCCTGCTTCGTCTTTGATCACATTTGGTCAGATTCTTCAACCAGCTCTCTCCTCTCTAACCTGTACGAGTACATGTCCTTCCTGCCTATCCATGTATATTCGTTAAATCTGTAACATTTGTTGACCATCAACGAAAATTGCTCTACAGACCGTTAAGAAAATAAAGCGTTTGTCCTATTAAACAGAAGTCGATGTAAGCCGGACCAAGTATTTTGCCTAGACCAAGAAATGTCTAATTAAGATCACCTCGTTAGCCATTATCTTCTATTCCCTGTTCATTAGATATTATTTTTTCGCTTCAGGACAATCGTACGGCTCTACACGTGGCAGCGGCTTATTCTAAAGAAGAGATTATCCGCCTCCTGCTGAACAAGAAGGCAGATCCGAATGTCCCTGGTGGGGTACGTGGCACAATAAGAATGATTAAAGCAGCCCTGGCCTTCTGAGCCATAAGCGATAGAGTAGGCATATCATGTATTTTCATTAGGACACACAAAGGAGAATGTTGCTGTCATTTTCATAATCCAAAATAACATTTAAATTGTGAAATTTAAGGGCTCAAGCTGGAAAGAACAAATATCAGGGAAAGTCTCTCCACTGGAGAACGCTCTCTATGACCCTGCATTGGGATTGAGACGCCGCCATCTAGTGGTGGATGTGTTCCTAAACTGCTATAAGAATCTACACATAGAATTTGATGGACCAATAAGCCCCATTCGGCCCCCGTCTAGTCTTCCGTTTCTCCTGCTGTAAAGACTCAAACCTTAATCAGTCGTTGGTCTCGTCTTAGATTGAGGGGCCGTATACCTACCCCGTGCATGTTTAATACCCTCACTGTCTAAGACCTTCATCTGAAGTTGCAGAATATAAAAGCTATCAAATCTCAAAACGATCATTAATTTAATCAGCCAAAGTTAGGTTTATATATTGTTTGTCCCATAGGCCAAGGACCAGCTACCTGTCCATTTTGCGGCCCTTCGCCCAAGTGGGGCCATCGGTGTGATCCAAACCCTGTTGAAAGCATCTCACAAAGAGGCGCGACTCACCCTGGACAAGGTAATGCGATAAAGGAATGAGTAGCAGAAGCATGTAACGTCTGTGGCGTGGCCTCCCCGTGTACTGCGTTTCCGTATGAGCCACTGGCCAGAAGACTTTGGGTTAGCGAGCTTTGGCCAGGAAGCCCAGCCACAGCTTGCTATAGGAGCATAGTTGCCAAAAGTCTTGAATTATCCAGGACAGTCCTGACAACCACATTAATGTCCAAAATAATGCCTGGTTTATCGGGACTATCGAAAAACATATTTCACAGCATCAGATCAATTTAAGGACAATAAAAGCGTTATTATTCTGTGCTGGAGAGATAACAATAAAAAAATCAGCAAAAAAAGAAAAGTAAAAACTAAAAACCCACACATTTAACACATTTTACATTAAAAATATTATATTTTGGTATTGCTCTTGAGAGCAAAACATACCACTATGTTTATTCAATTGTTTCATTAAAAAAAAAGGTTTCCCTTTACTGGAATTATTTTAACCAACTAAGTTTTGGAATTTTTGGGGTATAAAAGGTGATTCTGGTGCAAAGTTTTTGAAAAAGTCTCATTGCTGGAGCAGCCGATGGAACGGTCCAATCAGAAGAAACATTCCAAGTTTTGAAACTTTAAGGATATTTTAAAAATAACTAACACCCGACAGCTAGTTGCCATAGCAATATCTATTACATCATAATATAACTAAATATATAACAATATCTATTAATTCTTCTGATCAATTACAGCTGAAGTATCACATTTATATTAAAAAAAATTAAAACAAATGTTCTTTTGTAATATATTTATCTGTGTTGTAGGACGGCTGCATCCCCCTGTTTCTAGCGGTGGAATCGGGTAACCTCGGTGTCTGCAAGGAACTTCTGTCAGTGCAGACGGACGTCCAGCTCCGAGCCAACAATAAAGTATGTTAAATACGGAGTGATCCCCGTCTGTATATAATATGTGTGATATAAATATATATATTAAACTATATACTAATTATATAGGAAACCAGACATCTTTTCTGAACGATATGACCCTATAGGTTAGGGCGATGTGACACAACTTATAATATGTAACAATGATGCGTGTTTGTTAACAGAAACATGGCGACACGGCACTCCATGCGTGTTGTAGAAAGAGAGACCTAGAAGTGGCCAAGGCCTTAGTGGAACACGGAGCCTCGGTCGACTGTCAGAATGTGAGTATCTGTCGTATAATAAGCTTATTCAAAACTTTTCAAACTTTATTTAAAGTTGTTTTTTAAGATATTTGGGATTTATATTTTTTAAACAGCAAAATCCATCAAAGGTATGCAAATTTCCCCTCAATTTCCCATGATCCTTCAGTGCAGATAGCATCGGAATCCTCCCGTCATCCCAAACAGGAAGTTGTAAGCCACTTCCTGTTCTCTCCCCGGATTGTTTTAGCGCACAGCGCATGAGCCTCTAGTGCTAGAGATTGTTTCCAGCCACGCAGGTCCCTCCGTAACGCTATTATCACAGATATCTCAGGGCGACAGAGTGGTTTATACCCTGTGACAGGGCTGCAAGATGGCGGCTTCTGCATATACAAAACAGAATAACTCTTTTATTTATGCAACCCCAATAATTTACATGAACTAAAAAACCAGACACGTAGGAGGGATGGGTCAAAGCTTCGCATTATCCACCAACGTTAACGTTCTGGAAGAAGACGCGCTGCGTAGGGGGGTGTCCATAAAAATACCGGGGCAATGATGGGGGCAAAAAATGACTGATTGCCGCATGTTTTATCCGATTATTAGGGTGAAGGTCAGACCGCGTTACACGTCGTGGCCTGGGAAGGAGACGAGACCATGCTGAAGTTCTTACATCAATGCAAAGCCAACCCCAACATAGCAGACAAGGTGAGCGCCGAAAACTGGGATGATTCCCGCCAGGCCGCTCCATCACAGCGGTACTCCTCCTGCTCTTTATAGGAGTGGGAGGGGCCAGGTGTGGGAGGTGGGGAAATTAACCTAAAAACCTAAAACTAACCTAAAATGAATGGATATATCCCCTCAGACCTGTGAATGATGTTAACACGCGGGTATTGTCACCCATTGCAGATGGACCGGTCCCCGCTGCACATTGCCGCAGAAAGAGGACACACCGGTTTGGTGGAAATTCTCACTGAAAAGTTTAAGTCCAACGTTTTAGCTCGGACTAAAGTAAGTAGGACCACTTCTGCTGGGGGCTGTTCCACTTATCTACCATCCTCTCAGCAAAGTAAAGCTTCCTTACAGTCCATCTAAGCCTCCGACCCTCTAGTGTTAGATTCTGGCCTCTTCTTCTAACATTATCATTGTGTGTTTTATAATATCCCATACAGGATGGCAGTACCCTCATGCACATCGCTTCACAGTGCGGGCATCCAGAAACTGCGCTGGCATTTTTGAAGAAGGGGGTTCTGCTGCATATGCCTAATAAGGTAACTTCATATGAGCTTCTTATGGCCCTTTATCACTCCCATCACTCCTTTATCACTCCCATCACTCCTGTGTTCCAATGGCCCTTTATCACTCCCATCACTCCTGTGTTCCAACGGCCCTTTATCACTCCCATTACTCCTGTGTTCCAATGGCCCTTTATCACTCCCATCACTCCTGTGTTCCAATGGCTGTTTATCACTCCCATCACTCCTGTGTTCCAGTGGCCATTTATCACTCCCATCACTCCTGTGTTCCAGTGGCCATTTATCACTCCCATCACTCCTGGGTTCCAATGGCCATTTATCGCTCCCATCACTCCTGTGCTCCAATGGCCTTTTATCACTCCCATCACTCCTGTGTTCCAATGGCCCTTTATCACTCCCATCACTCCTGTGTTCCAATGGCCCTTTATCACTCCCATCACTACTGTGTTCTAATGGCCCTTTATCACGCCCATCACTCCTGTGTTCCAATGGGCCTTTATCGCTCCCATCACTCCTGTGCTCCAATGGCCTTTTATCACTCCCATCACTCCTGTGTTCCAATGGACCTTTATCACTCCCATCACTCCTGTGTTCCAATGGCCCTTTATCACTCCCATCACTCCTGTGTTCCAACGGCCCTTTATCACTCCCATCACTCCTGTGTTCCAACGGCCCTTTATCACTCCCATTACTCCTGTGTTCCAATGGCCCTTTATCACTCCCATCACTCCTGTGTTCCAATGGCTGTTTATCACTCCTGTGTTCCAGTGGCCATTTATCACTCCCATCACTCCTGTGTTCCAGTGGCCATTTATCACTCCCATCACTCCTGGGTTCCAATGGCCCTTTATCACTCCCATCACTCCTGTGTTTTAATGGCCCTTTATCACTCCCATCACTCCTGTGCTCCAATGGCTTTTTATCACTCCCATCACTCCTGTGTTCCAATGGACCTTTATCACTCCCATCACTCCTCTGTTCCAATGGCCCTTTATCACTCCCATCACTCCTGTGTTCCAACGGTCCTTTATCACTTCCATCACTCCTGTGTTCCAGCGGCCCTTTATCACTCCCATCACTCCTGTGTTCCAATGGCACGTTGTGTTCGCTGATCTAACTTTTAAGTTTAAAAGCATAATTGATGGTTTGTTTCGCGGTCCAAGTCAGGTGCCGTGTGCCTCCACGCGGCGGCAAAGAGGGGACACGCAGCCGTCGTAAAGGCTCTGTTGCAGAAGGGATCTCACGTGGATGCGCGGACCAAGGATAACTACACAGCGCTGCACATAGCCGCCGAGAACTGCAAGCCGCACGTGGTGCAGACTCTGCTCGGCTTCGGGGCGCAGGTGCAGCTCAAAGGAGGGAAGGTAAGTCGCCCCCCCAGCTCCTGGATTGTCTTTCCAGCAAAAAGCCCTTTCTGCCCCCTCCGTGTATTTGTAACAGGGGGCCACACAAAAATTTAAAGGGGCCCCTCAGCTATCATATGCTTTAAAGTGCACGGTGACCCCGGTAGAGGGGGTCGTGCACCGAGTGGCCCCCACATCCCTGGCCCTGCGGTGCGATGCAGGAAAATATTTCAATGTTACAGAAAGGTGAGCCGCACAGGGGGCTTACACCAGGGGCCCGGTGGCAAGTGCTCCTTTTGCCCCATTGTTAATCATTTCATTGTAATGGATGAGAAAGAATATTTCTGGGCTGGAAAATGCTAGTTTTGCAGAGTTGTGGGATCATCGTTAAATTACAAGGCTGTATTATTGAATTTTAATGCTACCCGTTATTACAACATTCAAACGCTAGAGGGCAACAAAGGGCCACACTGTAGCATTAGTTAAAACCCGCCAGCAAATCGGCCCCATCCGGCCCCCGTCTAGTCGCCCGTTTCTCCTGCTGTAAAGACTCAAACCTTAATCAGTCGTCGGTCTCGTCTTTGATTCAGGAGCCGTATGTCTATCCCATGCATGTTTAATACCCTCACTGTATTACCCTCTACCACTACTGCTGGGAGGCTGTTCCACTTATCCACCACCCTTTAAGTAAAGTAGTTTTTTCCTTACGTTCCATCTAAGCCTCTGACCCTCAAGTAAAGTTATGTCTCTGTCATTCATGCATTTTTTGCACCCATTCAGTGACGTATAGCGGGCGGCAGGTCGAGGTGGGGCGATCAGGACATCTTTCAGCACAGCCTCCATAGAGAGCATTAGAAGGTGACACGGGTATGACGTCATATCCCAGCTCACGGTGCACCTTTTAAGGCAGGCGGATGGGGCGGCTGGGGGTGCTGCTGCCTTAGGTGTTATTATACGTCCCGACATTACTGACCGTATACAGTACATGCTTCCCACCCCCTACACCGGTGAGGATATCTGAGACTTCTTCCTCGCAGGGGCAGGAGACCCCGCTGCACATCGCTGCGCGCATTAAGGACGGGGAGAAGGTGGCGGAGATGCTGCTGAAGAGCGGAGCCGATGTCAACGTAGAGACAGAGGTAACAGGGGACGCCCCCCCCCCCCAAATTAACAGATATATTTACCGTTTAGGTCATCGAGGTATGACATCATATCCCGGCATACCCCAAAGTGTTCCCCATACATGTCCGACGTACCCTTCAGTAACAGCCTCAGCAAGGAAGGATTAGTAATTATTATTGTTTATTGATTTGTATAGTGCCGTCCTGTTCTAAAGCGCTGTACAATGAGTAAACAGCATGCTACAAGTTATAACATCACGTAACAATTAAAAAATTCACCATATGCGTATACCATCTGAGCAGCTGATTATTCCTCCCCGTTAGTTGATTTTCACAGCATATGCTAATTGTTATCTTTGCCACATTGTGCCACATACTGCAGCTTCCCAAAAAGTCACCCTCAAAAAGAACTCTGCCCTGATCATTTAACGAACAAACGGCATAATTTATATCGACAGAACGGGGAGACCGCGATGCACATAGCAGCTCGCCACGGCAACCTAAAGATGATTACTGCCCTGATCGAAGATGGAGGGGAACTCGCCTGGCTTTCGAAGGTATTGTGGATAATCATTTGGGATTGTTGGTCCCCGTCACACTTTGAAGCTACGGACATTCTTAAAAATCCCAGAATGCAACAGAAAACTATTAATTACAGGACAGGATGGTGGATAAGTGGAACAGCCTCCCAGCAGAAGTGGTGGAGGCTAATACAGTGAGGGGATTTACTTGGCATAGTTGTGGGATAATAGATGATATCTCCTCCGACCCGCCACCCATCTTTACAGTACCCTACAAACAATGTTTATTAAAGAGACACCGCCCCCCCCACATTAATCCGGCCCTGACACGATGGGTTAATAGCGCTGACCTCAATTTTGCGCTTGCCTTTCCAGGCTAGAGAAAGCCCACTGCACACAGCGGTCCGGCACTGCCACCCACCCATCGTAGAGGTGATCCTTCACTACTTGGCGAGCGAAAAGAGCCCGGCGGCTGCCGCCAGATGCGTTAACGAGCCCAACGAGGTGAGCCTAGAAAACAATCTCATTAACGCCATAACATTTATCTCTGTATTTAACCCCTTAAGGACAATGGGCGGTCTTTAAACCCATTTAAAACAATGCATTTTGTCATTAAGGGGTAAAAAAAAAAAAAGGGGGTTAAAGCCTTGTCGGGGAGCACAAGCCGAGGTCCAACGACTGAGAAGAAAAAAAAGAAAGGTCCACACGTCATTTTAATGATAAATTTGGACGTTCTGGGTAAAAAGAGTGTTTCTGGTGGAATTTTTTCCCCAGTGGTGTAATATTGGACCGGTCCATCGGGTTTTATGGTAATTTATGGTAATACGATCACTTTTACAACTTCTCACTATAATTACTCATTCAACAAATTCTGAAATGCACTCATTTTTATTGTCTGCTTTTTTAAATTACATTTTTATTATTAATTTTTTTATTTTATTTTTATTTTATTCCTTTTTTTTTGTCTGGCCAAGATACGCCTTCCTATTACAAACCGTACTCTCAATGTAGTGTTTTAAGTTACTTCTAGGTATTTAATACTTTTATTAAATCAGTAAATTAATAGGGGGAATCAGATTTGGGGATTATGGAGGGAGAATAATAATAATAATTATTATTATTATTATTTATTTTTTTATATAGCGCCATTACATTCCACAGGGATAAAAACTTAAAAATGTTAAAAAATGTATTTAAATTTAAATTAAAAAAAAGCATGGCAAAAGAAATAATGAGGGAGGCAGTGAACACGGGGGTCCTCTCTGCCGGCCGACGGTCACGCCGCTGCCTGTGTTTCAGGACGGGGAGACGGCTCTGCATTTGGCAGCAGCGGTGAATAAAGACGTGATCAACGCGGAGAAAGAGGACGTGAAAATCATCCGAATCCTCCTGGAATATAACGGGGACATCTCACGCACCACAACAGAGGTGAGAACTCCCCCGATACGATGTAATTAATTATTATTATAACAAGAAATGGGTTTTACATATAATTTGTGCTAATTGCACATAAATCATTTAATATTAATGAAAAATTGGCCCAGACATTAACGTCTTTACACAGGTGATATACCCCCCCAGCGCTGTATACAGTAATATAACCCCCCAGCGCTGTATACAGTAATATACCCCCCAGCGCTGTATACAGTAATATACCCCCCAGTGCTGTATACAGTAATATACCCCCCCAGTCCTGTATACAGTAATATAACCCCCCGTGCTGTATACAGTAATATAACCCCCCAGGGCTGTATTCAGTAATATAACCCCCAGCGCTGTATACAGTAATATAACCCCCCAGCGCTGTATACAGTAATATAACCCCCCAGTGCTGTATACAGTAATATACCCCCCCAGCGCTGTATACAGTAATATAACCCCCCCAGCACTGTATACAGTAATATACCCCCCCAGCGCTGTATAGAGTAATATACCCCCCCAGCGCTGTATACAGTAATATACCCCCCCAGCGCTGTATACAGTAATATAACTGTTACAGGGTCACCGTACCCAAGGCTGGGTACCCCTGTTTGAGGGCTGAGGAATCACCAGTCAGTCCCTCATACGGATCGCACTCAGCTATCCACAGGTCAGTCAGACCACCATTCTGAGTAAAACCAGAAGAAGAACTCTTTATTGCACAACAAACCAAACTTATATAGATCCTTAACTCAATGAACACAAAACCCAACCCCCAATCCCATCAGCCACATCCCATCACAAATCCCATCAGTATACAGGGGATGTATCAGGTGAGGGGATTACAGAATACAATGGGTTCCCCCACCTGTGTTATCCCCCCCTGTAGTGCGGGTGCCGTCTGGGCAGACAGGGCTGTGCTGGCTGATTAAGAGCCCCAGCCAGATTATAGGATCGTCTCTTTGAAGGCTGGGGCTGAATCCACATCAGTCTCTGGGCCGGTTACACAATAAACCGGGTCATGGTATCACAAACTGAACACAAGAACGCTCCATGACCCGGCTAACTTAACATGAAAATAATAGCCTGTTAGCCTGACCCTGTGACATTTCTCCCCCTTGACCAACGGTCCGGCAGACCCAACGAGATCCACCCGGGTCGGTTGGAGGCTGTCCGAGATGACACAGTTCACACACCCAGGTCTGATTGTCGGGATAAGCCATCAGCGTTCCCATTCTGCTTACCCGGCCGGTATTGGACCTTAAAGTCATATGGCTGCAGGGCCAGGCTCCATCGCAACAGTCGCCCATTGTCCCCAGCTACACGATGGAGCCAAACTAGAGGATTGTGGTCCGTGAGCACGGTGAAGGAGCGTCCATAGAGATAGGGCTGAAATTTCTTGAGGGCCCAGACCAGAGCCAAACATTCTTTCTCCACGGCGGCATATGCGACCTCCCGGGGTAGTAGCTTACGACTGATGTAAGCTACGGGGTGCTCACGGCCATCGGACCCTACTTGACTTAGCACGGCTCCCAATCCAAAAGCAGAGGCATCTGTGTGTACAGAAAAGCGTTTAGAGGGATCAGGAGCAG
The DNA here is from genome assembly GCA_029215755.1 of Spea hammondii. Taxonomy (NCBI): domain Eukaryota; kingdom Metazoa; phylum Chordata; class Amphibia; order Anura; family Pelobatidae; genus Spea; species Spea hammondii. The sequence goes on from JARDYJ010000005.1 coordinate 3,325,391, forward strand.
CTAGGACAGGTGCGGTGACAAGTGCAGCTTTCAGGGTCTGGAATGCTGTTTCGCACTCTGGAGACCACAGGACTTGCTTGGGGAGATTCTTTTTAGTCAAGTCCGTCAGGGGCTTTGCTATGGAGCTGTAATCGGCTACAAATTTCCGATAGTACCCGGCGGTGCCTAGGAAAGCTAACACCTGGGTCTTTGTACGTGGAGTCGGCCAGCGGACTACCGCCTCTATCTTAGCCGGCTCAGGGCGTTGCATCCCTCTGCCCACTCGGTGACCCAGGTATGGGACCTCGGATACCCCTATCACACATTTGTCGGGTTTGAGGGTCAGTCCGCCTGCCTGTATACGGTCTAGTACGATACCCAGATGAACCAGATGGTCCTCCCAGGTATCGCTATAGATCGCAATGTCATCCAGGTATGCACATGCATAGTCCTGGAGGCCGTCGAGGAGTCGATCTATCATCCGCTGGAAGGTTGCCGGAGCATTCTTCATCCCAAACGGCATGACCTTAAACTGGTACAAGCCGAAGGGAGTGATGAATGCCGACTTCAGAACCGTGTCCGAGTCCAGCGGAATTTGCCAATACCCCTTACAGAGATCTAAGGTAGTAAGGAAGTTCCCCCGGGCAATGCGGTCTAATAGCTCATCGACCCGGGGCATGGGGTAGGCGTCTGTCGTGGTCCGGTCATTGAGCTTCCGATAGTCCACACAGAAGCGGGTAGTCCCGTCCTTCTTAGGAACTAATACAACTGGAGATGCCCAGGGGCTCCTAGATGGCTCGATGACCCCCATGTCGAGCATCTCTCCTATCTCAGTCCGCATTTCTGCCCTGACTGCCTCTGGTACCCTATAGGCTGCCTGTCTAAGGGGTGAATGCCCTGGAGTCTCGACTCGGTGTACCGTGAGCGAGGTGCACCCTGGGAGTAGGGAGAACACGGTCCTATGCTGGTCCAGCATGGCTCTAACTTGCTCTTGCTGGGTGGCTTCCAGCTGCTCGGACACTTTTACGCCCTCTGGGCCTACAGGGGGTTCGCCCTTTCGTGGTAGTTCTGGGAGCGGTAGACTCTCTGGGTCGTCCGCGGCTGGGGCACATATGGCCGCTACATCCTCTAGTCTTTCCTGATACGCTTTCAACATGTTCACATGAAAGGTTCGTTGGATCCTTTCATCTGAACACTTGGCGACCAGGTACGTGGTGTCGCAGAGCCGCTTCACCACCAGATAAGGTCCCTTCCAGGCGGCCTGGAGCTTATCTGTTTTTTCTGGCTTCAAGACCAACACTTTCTGCCCTACCATCAGGGTACGGCTCCGAGCGGTACGGTCATACCAACCCTTCTGCCTACCCTGGGCTGATCGCAGACTCTCTGCCACCGAGGCAGTGAGCTCCGTCAACCGGTCCCTAAGCTTCAGGACGTACTCCAGTAGGGGGGTCCCTTCTTTTTCAGCCCCCTCCCAGTGATCCTTGACTAAATCTAAGGGTCCCCTTACACGTCTCCCAAAAAGTAATTCGAAGGGTGAGAACCCAGTAGACTCCTGGGGCACCTCCCGGTATGCAAACAGGAGGTGCGGCAGGAATTTCTCCCAGTCCCGGTATGTGACCGCAAATGTCCGGAGCATTTGTTTCAATGTCCCGTTAAAGCGTTCACATAGACCATTGGACTGGGGGTGGTAGGGGGCACTGCGCAGGGTTCGGATCCCACATAGATCCCAGACCTGCCGGGTGAGTTCTGCGCAGAACTGCGACCCATGATCCGAGAATACCTCTCGGGGTAGCCCTACTCTCGAAAATATACTCATCAGGGCATCAGCCACTGTGCGAGCGGTAACATTAGCGAGGGGAACGGCTTCAGGGTACCGGGTGGCAAAGTCTACTAGCGTCAGTATGTATCTTTTCCCAGAGGCACTTGGTCGGGGTAGGGGACCTACGATGTCTACCGCTACCCTACTGAAGGGCTCCCCAATGATAGGTAGGGGGTGTAGCGGGGCTTTGGGATGGTCTCCGCGCTTCCCGGCTCGCTGACATGCATCACAGGTACGCAGGTAGCGCACCACATCTGAGGTAAGACCTGGCCAGAAGAAATTGCGGGTTAGGCGGGTGATCGTGCGGTCTCTGCCAAGGTGGCCAGCCAGGGGTATATCGTGGCTTACTCGTAGTAGTGTAGCCCGATATTTCTGGGGTACAACCAGCTGCCGTTTGGGCACCTTAGTCTCTTTCTGGCCCTCTGTGAGACGGTACATCAACCCCTGGCTCCATATGATTCGATCACCAGCCTGTCCCTCTGGCTCAGCCCCAGCTCTCTCCCGATACCTTGCCAGGGTAGGATCGGTAATAGACTCATGACGGAATTCAGCTGCATTAGCCCAAGGGCTGGTAGGGGTATAGGGAATTCCGTCAGGGCTACTTGGGGTGGGTAGGTCGGGGCTCTGGTTCCCGTCACCATCCTGCACATCTTCTGGGCTACAGTCAGGGATATTGTCAGGGGCATGGTCAAGGTTTACCTGGGTCTCCTCCTCAAGTGACCTTCCTTCCCTCTGGCTCTGTTGGCGAGTTATCGCATTGCAGACCTCTGGTTTAAGGGTCTCGGTGTAGGCAGAGGTTAAGTGTCCCAGGTCGTTAGCCAGCAGCACCTCCGCTGGGAGTTCGGACATGAGTCCCACATCCACAGTACGTGTCCCAGTGCCCCAATCAAGTTGTACCCGGGCTGTGGGTATCCTATGGACATGTCCTCCGGCCACTCTGACTGCTACGGCTTTAGGTAGATAAGCAGACGAGGGGACAAGGCTGGGTTTTACCAGCGTAATGGTAGCCCCACTGTCACGGAGTCCTTGGGCATATTGGCCGTTGACCCAGACCTCTTGTCGGTGGTGAGCTCGGTTATCTCCTGCAGCAGCCCGGACCGGGTCTACCTCATGTAGTACACCAAAGTCCTCCTCATTGCCCAGACAGTACGCCGTTGGTGGGGCAGTCTGCCCCGGGATGGTTACAGTGGGTCGTGTAGCAGTAGGACAGGCAGTTTGTAGGTGTCCTACCTGCCCGCATCGGAAGCAGGTCCTGCCCTCCAGACGCTGTAGCCGAGGTGGCAATCCTCGGGTCCCTTGACTTGGACTGCGGTAGGGCGGGCGTGCCCCCTGGGATGCATTATAGAGCGCCGGGTGAGCTGGGTATGTCGATGTAACCGTCATTGGTGGGTTCCGGGACGGATAGACAGGGCGAATCTGGGAAGTTACAGGTTGGCCTCTTCTGTTCATATCTATATGAGAAGTGCGCCGTGAGTCAAGATATTCATCCCCCAGAACCGCAGCTTCATCTACTGTGAGGGGTTTTCTGTCCCTTACCCATTCAGACACAGCTGGGGGCGCATACTTGTAGAATTGTTCCAGGAGGATGAGTTGGGTCACCTCCTCGACGGTGCTGGCATGGTGTCCTCGAATCCAGCCTTCAGCTGCCCGTCTCATGCGGTGGGTCCACTCTCCTAATGACTGCCCTTCGGATCTCCGCAGGCTGCGGAATTTCACCCTGTGTGCCTCTGGGGTGACTCCGAAGCGGGCCAATAACCGTTCCTTGACCCTCCCATAGTCTTGGCAGTCCTCGGTGGGCATGGACTCAAATGCTGTCCTAGCCCGGCCTGTGAGTTTACTCACCAAGAGCGGCACCCATTTGTTCGGCTCCAATTGCAGGGTAAGGCACTGTCTCTCAAAGACCTCCAGGTACTGGTCTATCTCGTCCTCAGGGTCTCTGAAGGGCTGGATCGCCTGGTATGGTATTTTGGCTGTCTGTTCCCCTAGGCTGGGGAACACGGATCCTCTCTGGCTCTGCTCCCGGTGGCATAACTCAATGACTGCCGTCACTTGCTCCTGCGTTGCTCCTCCGGGGTACAGAGACAGATGCCACTGGATATTTTTCTGCAGAGTGCTCAGTCCGAGGCTCTCTTCCCTTGCATCTTGAGACTGATCCATTTCTCTTAGCTCCGCTATCAAGGTAGCCTTAGTCTTTCCACTGGTTGACCGACCCTGAGCTTCTAGTAGATCTTTCAGCGTCTCCCGTCTTAGGCTGTTGTAGATCCGCTCCATATATCTGCGGTCAGGGTCCCGGCTGATGGTTTGAACTTCACCCAAATTGTGGGATTCGTCCCACCGCTGCCAGCCAATGTTACAGGGTCACCGTACCCAAGGCTGGGTACCCCTGTTTGAGGGCTGAGGAATCACCAGTCAGTCCCTCATACGGATAGCACTCAGCTATCCACAGGTCAGTCAGACCACCATTCTGAGTAAAACCAGAAGAAGAACTCTTTATTGCACAACAAACCAAACTTATATAGATCCTTAACTCAATGAACACAAAACCCAGCCCCCAATCTCATCAGCCACATCCCATCACAAATCCCATCAGTATACAGGGGATGTATCAGGTGAGGGGATTACAGAATACAATGGGTTCCCCCACCTGTGTTATCCCCCCTGTAGTGCGGGTGCCGTCTTAGCCGTCTGTAGCCGGGTTACCTGATTGTCTCTTTGAAGGCTGGGGCTGAATCCACATCAGTCTCTGGGCCGGTTACACAATAAACCGGGTCATGGTATCACAAACTGAACACAAGAACGCTCCATGACCCGGCTAACTTAACATGAAAATAATAGCCTGTTAGCCTGACCCTGTGACAATAACCCCCAGCGCTGTATACAGTAATATAACCTCCAGCACTGTATACAGTAATATACCCCCCCAGTCCTGTATACAGTAATATACCCCCCCAGTGCTGTATACAGTAATATACCCCCCAGTGCTGTATACAGTAATATAACCCCCAGCGCTGTATACAGTAATATAACCCCCCAGCGCTGTATACAGTAATATAACCCCCCAGCGCTGTATACAGTAATATAACCCCCAGCACTGTATACAGTAATATAACCCCCAGCCCTGTATACAGTAATATAACCCCCCAGTGCTGTATACAGTAATATAACCCCCAGCACTGTATACAGTAATATACCCCCCAGCGCTGTATACAGTAATATAACCCCCAGCGCTGTATACAGTAATAACGCCCAGCGCTGTATACCGGAAATTACCCCCCCAGCGCTGTAAACAGTAGTATAACCTCCAGCTCTGTATACAGTAATACAACCCCCCAGCGCTGTATACAGCAAGATAACCCACCCTTGGTGCTGTATACAGTAATACCCCTGGTTTTATCTAATTTTGCCCCAATAAACTCCCTTTATCTGCAGTCCTGGAGCCGCCGTTGCTGTCAGTCATGTGATATTTTGGGTGACTTTCCCTCCTCAAACACCACACTGAGCTGATGCTTTATGGCGATGCTAATGAAGTCCTTCTGATTGAGACTGAGCCCTTGGAGTGGAGTTTCCTTAAAAAAATATGTCTGGGTACATGTACTGGGATACAAAATATTTGAAAATACAAAAAATAAAAAATAAACATAATTTATGGACAGGACACCCCAACAACATGCAATTAATTTGACGTAGTGTTCCATATTATCATATTATTGTTAGGTTGTTTAACCCTTCCAGTGTCAAGCCGCTGACTCGTTCCCCACTTAAAGTGCCATCGGCATCAATGAAGCGACTTCGTATCGCCGTCCGTGGTTTAAAGGAAATCAAAAAGATGGGGTACGGGGAAGAACCAAAAGGTGTCTAGAAGAGATTTGGAGGTTCCGTTAAAGGGTTAATGTCAGGGATACCATCCAGCCCCATATCCCATTTCATTTCCCCGCTTAGAGCCGCGTCTCTGTGTTTATGATAAATCCCTCGACTTTTGTAAACGGTGTTTGGAATTTGGCTCCAACATCTGCTTCCTCTGACAGTCCCGATACATGAAAGCCTCTCGCCTTCTCCCAAACTGCCAAGATCCAGCCTGTTCCCCAAATTAATATTTATGCGTAGAGTCTGAAAAATAAACGCAAAGTACTTTAAGGTGAAAGTTCAGAACTTTAACCCCCGGCAACAGCCGGCATCAAAAAATACAAAAGGTGGTTGGATTTTTTTACATTTTTTATAATAGATTTCCGCAAAATAAATCGACATGTGATTCATGCTTAGCGGGGGAGGGGGGATACAGTGGGGAAAGGGCCACAGATTTTACGGAAAGGCTTCTTTTTACGCTTATCCTTCACATCTTGTTTCTTTCCACTGTATGTATATCCACTGATTTATCCTCTTCTGCCGGGAGGCTGTTCCACCCATCTACCACCGTCTCAGTAAAACTTAAGAGTATAAAATATATAAAAATATATAAATAAATAAAAAAATTATATAGGTATATATTGATAATATTGATATATAATAATAATATAAATATAGGATTTGGGAGGGAATTGAGTTTACCATAAACGTGTATGATTTCAAAGTTTATATAAATGACTATTAATTCAGATACATTTTCAATTCATGTTGCAGAAGGTAGAGACGCCGTTGCATTACTGCGCCGGGGTGGGGAATGAAGATGTCTTACTTGAAATGATCAGACATATAGGCTGCAACCAAATCCAGCAGGCGATGAACAAGCAGGCAAAGGTTTGTTTCGTTGTGGATCATTCGTTCAGTTGGATTTTTCAGTATAAAAACTCAGTTTGCACCAGAATGGTTTTCTAGCTGAAGGTGATAACGTTTATTGCACTAACATATTAAAAATGCAAAATTTTATAATCTCTCAGAACCTCAGAGGTCTCTTATTCAGGTGGCCTGATGGTGCTTAGATGGTGCAAGGTCTATTGTAGCACAGTCTGTGCCGGGAGGCATGACTATAGTAACAAATATATTTACTGTAAAATCTCTGATGTAATACGCACAATTTACCCCTTTTTCAAGAATCCTGGTGTTGAAGGGGTTAACCTTGGCGTCTTAAGGACCCTGTCACAATCAATGCTTTGGTTGTATGGAGCACCAGGACTGAAAGAGTTTACCCCCCCCCCAAAAAAAAAGTAATAATAAAAAACAATCTTCAACAGCACTGACCTGGAGTCAAAGGTGCTTTCAGGTCTCTGCAGACCCCTCCACCTCCCATCAGAGAGAGTCGGGGGGGGGGGCATCCAGGCCTCATTATTAATATAAATAATTTTTATTATTATTTTTTTAAATTTTTTTATTACATAATGGATCACTGATTAGTGATGTTTTAGGTCACTGATTATTGATCAGATTCTCTGATCGTGGCCTAAACTTTCACTTATAAGCAAACTTTAATTTTTTTATTTTTATTGTGCAATATATATTTTTGAACAACTTTTAACCGAACAAATTATTATCTATCGAATGAATAATAACTCGTAAAGTTATACCTGAGTATTATACAGCGGTGCTCGTTATGCCTGAGATTTTACGGAATACACGTTTTAACAAAAAAAAAAACTATGCTTCCTTTATTATAATTATATTTTTTTGCATAATATTTCATTTTTTATTTTATTTTTTTTAACTAGAATGGGTGGTCTCCACTCCTGGTGGCAGCGGAGAGGGGTCACACTGAGGTTGTAAAAATCCTGCTGCAGAATCATGCACGTGTTGATGTATTTGATGAGGTATGAAGGTTTATTTAAAATCCAAACTTTTTTTTTTTTTTTTTAAATAAAAGATGTAATACATTTTTATTTTATTTTATTTAAATGCCTGTGTACTGCCATTTGGGGGGGGGGGGATTATGGACATTGGAATCTGTCACTGAATACATACTATTTTTTTGTTTTTTTTAAATTCACAATAAATCAGAACTTATTTTTCTGTAGTATCCCTTCAAATAATAATGAACGAATCTAAAGAAACCTCAGGGATTTAACTATACATTATACAGGGCCAACCGAGCAGGGTTGGGATTGGACTGTTTTAATGTATGGTGAAAACATAAGTTTACTGCATGCGCTCCTGTCACCTCCCCCTTTAGTGAATAGACCCAACTGATTTGATGACATTAATGGAGGTTAATTAATCAAGACGCATAGGGGTTAATTCACTAATTCCTCGAGAACCCTGAAATGTCCCTGCTTTTAATTTTAGTTATTTTTATTTCTTTTTACACCGTTTTTTCCTTATCCAGCATGGCAAAGCCTCTCTACACCTTGCAGCGGAGAAAGGTCACGACGAGATAGCAGACGTCCTGCTTCGGCACAAGGCGTTTGTGAACGCCAAAACCAAGCTCGGTCTAACGCCGCTCCATCTGTGCGCTCAGAAGGGGTATAACCACCTGGTGAAGATCCTTGTGGAGACCCACCTGGCCTGCATCGATGCTATGACCTTGGTAAAAAAATAGGGTCAAAACCAAATATCACCAATAATAACACATTTAACAAATACAATGTCGTCGTTATTATTGTTATCCCAGCCCAAGATCCCCCACTGCCTGCAAAACCACGAGACATTACCTGAAAACGGGAACTGTCCCAGGGTAACAGGACGCTTGGGGGGTATGGTTATTGCCATCCAGTATTTACCCTTCTAAGGGTGGAAACTGTAACCTGGACTAGGTTGTTGCGCTCGGTTAATATCTTCTGTGGCCAGATATAAAGAGAAAAATCCCAAACTCTTGATTTTCTTTGTTCTGTAAGTATTTTGCTTTGCGTTGAGGTCTCCTTCTTAGGTGCTTTCTCTGCCTCTTTGGTTCCCGGTTTGGCTCTCATCTTTACCAGATCCGTAAAATAAAACGCACGGTGAATTTGTGATGTGGGAATTTTCCATCAAGGATCCCGTTTCACTAAATAACACCAACAAGAATGATACAGATTCCATTCATTACTTTCTTTTTAATCTTCTTTAGACCCTGCGGACCCCGCTTCACTTGGCTGCCATGAATGGTCAGCTGGATGTATGTAGCAGTCTACTAAAAATGAAGGCGGATGTCAATGTAATCGATACCGTAAGCAGCATTTATATTATATATATATATATATATATATATATATATATATATATATATATCGTTCTGTGCAAAAGTTATACAGGTGGGAAAAAATGCTGTAAAAGTAAAAATGCTTTAAAAAAATAGATGTTATTTTCAGGACTCCTTGTTCTTCTTAAATCGGATTTTTAAGAAAATCTCCATGCTTTCCTTTCACATCACGTGTTTTACCCTTCAGGTCTTAATGTACAACGACGATATTAAGAATTCTTCTGTTTAGCGAGTGAGGTCAGGATGATCGTATCTTTAATTTTTCATTAAAGTGCGAGTGCATGCGAGTTTGTAAAAAAAACAAAAATGCCTGCGTTCAGCTGCAGGGAATTCGCGGTTCCACTACTGCCAATTTGCATAAAACAACGTACCATTTGCATTCACCAATGTGTCGATGTCACGCAAGTTAACAACAAGCAAGCAATAAAAGAAACTGCAGAAAAATACCTGGTAACAGATTGTAATTTGTCCGCTGGTTGCGCAGGAGCATGCGTATACTCCCGAGCGCTACTACTGCCTTCCATTCAGGTTTATTTGAAAACAATAAATACTCTAAACACTTGGTGGGTGGAAGTATATAAACCCGATCCCACCGAACCAGCGGTGGCCTCTTTTCATGGGCATTCCAAAGGGTTAATTTTGTTTTGCACAGTAGGAACATAATAGGGGGCAATGTCCTCTATAGCTTCATAAGGGGGTGAAACCAGATTCAATTCTCCTTCTCGTATTAACCTCCACCACCTCTGCTGGAATTCTACTCCATGCATCCCCTACCCTTCCTAAAACCACTATCATGCTATAGCCTCTTCTTCGGTCCACCCTTCCCATTTCTGTTTAAAACGTCGACACATTTGTGCATTGTTATCACGTAGTTAACCTTATTTATGCCTTGTAGTATGACGCATTTCGCTCCCATAATATTTGTTCTGATATATGTAAGCAGACACGGTCACTGCCGCTGGCATGCGGATCTTTAAAGCCCACGCCGTCTGCAGCGAGCTCTATTTCTTCCTGAATGAAGTCCCGAGCGGTTCTGCCGGGAAGTTTCCCGTCGAGTTATTCCCTTTCCTCTCTGTGATTATCTGAGTCTGATACCGGCGATCGCCCCTCGGCCGCCTCCGTATAACATGCAATCCTAGGAGCTTTTCCCAGACGCTTCTGAAAGGCGGAAAACCCCATGAGATCTGCGTGCAGCGTAACGGCCGGTAATAAAGGAGCCCCCGCTAAACAATTTACTGCTGGTTCCGGAATAATCATTTATAAATATTGCCCTATTTTCTTTTTTTGAAATGAGTTCTTGTTTTTGCCCCATAATATAACATTTTCAGGCAGCTGCATATCAGCCGTTTGTATGATTCTCGCTCTGTTATCTGACCCCCGAGCTACTAACCCCCCCGACTCCTTATCATACTGCCTGTGGGGAAAAATAGAATGACTTGGTCTTAATCACCATCACGGACACTCTGATTGATGAAGACTTAATTAGCAATGAGATAAAACTAGGTTTTTGTCAATGCTGGCTGACTACTGTATACAGCGCTGGGGGTTATATTACTGTATACAGCGCTGGGGGTTATTACTGTATGCAGCGCTGGGGGTTATATTACTGTATACAGCGCTGGGGGGTTATATTACTGTATACAGCGCTGGGGGTTATATTACTTATACAGCGCTGGTGTGACAGGGCCAGGCTAGCTGGCTCATATGTCATATGAAGTTTAGCCGGGTCACGGAGCACTTTTGTGTCCGGTTCTGTATACTGTGACCCGGTAATATATTATATTGTGTTTATTGTGTAACCGGCCCAGAGACTGATGTGGATTCAGCCCCAGCCCTCAAAGAGACGATCCTATAATCTGGCTGGGGCTCTTAATCAGCCAACACAGCCCTGTCTGCCCAGACGGCCCCCGCACTACAGGGGGGATAACACAGGTGGGGGAACCCATTATATTCTGTAATCCCCTCACCTGATACATCCCCTGTATACTGATGGGATTTGTGATGGGATGTGGCTGATGGGATTGGGGGTTGGGTTCGGTACACATTGCATTGAGCTTGTATATAAGTTCTGTGTGTTTGTAATAAAGAGAGTTCTTCTTGGTTTACTACGAATGGTGGTCTGGATGATCCGTGGATAGCTGAGTGCGATCCGTATGAGGGACTGACTGGTGATTCCTCAGCCCTCAAACAGGGGGACCCAGCCTTGGGTACGGTGACCCTGTAACAGCTGGGGGTTATATTACTGTATACAGCACTAGGGGGTTATATTACTGTATACAGCACTGGGGGGTTATATTACCGTATACAGCACGGGGGGGGGTTATATTACTGTATACAGCGCTGGTGGTTATATTACTGTATACAGCGCTGGGGGGTTATATTGCTGTATACAGCGCTGAGGGGGTTATATTACTGTATACAGCGCTGGGGGTTATATTACTGTATACAGCGCTGGGGGTTATATTACTGTATACAGCACGGGGGGTTATATTACCGTATACAGCTCTGGGGGGGTTATATTACCGTATACAGCACTAGGGGGTTATATTACTGTATACAGCACTGGGGGGTTAGATTACTGTATACAGCGCTGGGGGTTATATTACTGTACACAGCGCTGGGGGGTTATATTACTGTATACAGCGCTGGGGGTTATATTACTGTATACAGCGCTGGGGGTTATATTACTGTATATTACTGTATACAGGGCTGGGGGGTTATATTACTGTATACAGCGCTGGGGGTTATATTACTGTATACAGCGCTGGGGGTTATATTACTGTATACAGCGCTGGGAGGGTGGTTATTACGGCTCCCGCGTTGGTAAATATGTATGAAGGTCAATGTCAGTAATATAGGAACAAAGCAGCTATACATCCACTGGGATAAATATTCAAATAACTGGAAGTTTGGGCACAAGTTGTAGTCCCTTCTCATCCTTTTATTTAAGTTCCGGACGTATCTTCTGTCCGTGTTTCTAAATCCGACTTTCGCCGCTTTCACCGTAGGATGGACAGACTGCGCTCCACCTGGCGGCTGAGAACGATCACTCCGAAGTGGTGAAACTCTTCTTGAAGCAGAAGCCGGAGTTGGTGACTTTGGCCAATATGGACGGCTCCACATGCGCTCACATCGCTGCCGCCAAGGGAAGCGTCGCTGTCATTAAGGAGCTCCTCAGGTTCAACAAAACTGGCGTCACCACAACTCGCAACAAGGTGAGAGCCCGGCATACACCATTATCACACTTCTCTATATATATATAATGTACCCCATATACCACAAAAAATAGCCAGAATGTTTTTTTGGGGTTTTTTTTCTATTAAGTGTCTTTATTATGTAATATTTTTATGAAAGTATTTATTACATCATAGAAAGGCTTTAACATAATAAGTGAAAAGGCTTTCTATGATGTAATAAATATTTTCTGCGGGAATATTTGTGGGCATCTCAAATCCGCTTATCACATTAACCACCTGTCTATGACATAATAATTATTTTTATGAATATATTTATGACATCATAGAAACACTTTTTAACGTAATAAGTGGATGAATACTATATCGGGATTAGATCATTCATTTAGACCACGCGTCTCTGTTCTAAATCACCATTTGTTGACGGGGACTCATTGAGTGTCCTCACATGGTAGCGGTACGGCTCCTGACGTCCTCGCCTTTCCTGGCGGCTTTTGATCTCGGCCGTGCGCCGCTGGTAATGAGATTTCTGTGAAGCGTTTCCTCTCTGCTTCCATTGTTCTGCGGCAGGCGACCGATCATCGCTGAGGCCTCTATCCGCCGATGATTTATTCTGCTTCCTTCTGAGAAACGGCAAAAAAGATCACAGCCTCCGAGCTGTTATAAAAAACTATTGATTAAGCGATGGTTAATTCTGCGTAATGTTTTATAAATCATTAGACTCGTTGTGGTTTTGGGGAAAGTACGAGATTGTATCAAACAGTGAAATTCTGTTCATTTTTATATTAAATCTGTGAATTAGCTTGGTGTGTAGTGAATCATATACATTAAATATATATATTCGAAAGTATGTGGCCCTCACTCCTAATTATTGGGTTTAGGTGTTTCAGCCGGGATTATGGCTGACAGGTGTATAAAATCAAGCCCATAGGCGATTATTTTCCTCTCCCCCCCCCCCCTCTCTTTCTTCTTATTCCTTTTGCCCATCAAGAATTTTGGGAACCATTTGGGGTCTGCCCCTGAGTCACAAGGTTTCAACCCAGTCTCTAGGTTAATGGGCAGACTATCGGGGTCATATAGTCTGGAGCCGACTCCTCTGTTGAAAGGCTTTTCCGTGCATCCACTGCCACTTCTATACAACTGGTAAAGGCAACCTTTAAATCTGTCAGTTTTTTTCGCTATCCAACAGGGGCCAGAAGAATAAATGACCTGAGAGTATATTTCACATACAGTATGTGTTCTATAAATGTATGAAAATAAAGCCTCTCGCTGACAGGGCTTTTACCCCGATCTCAAATTCTCAGGGTGAATGGGCAGATTCTTTTTATATTCTACTCTGACCTAATAATATCTGAGCATCCTAATCGAACCCCCCACCCCTGCACACACATACACACAAACACACACTTTTGGGGTACTTTATAAATACCGCATTTGCTCGATTATAAGACGACCCCCCAAATCTGAATATTAATCTAGGGAAAAAAAGAAAAAGCCTGAATATAAGACGACCCTATAGGAAAAAAGTTTTACCAGTAAATGTTAATTCATCTAAACTATTTTTTTTAATAAAAGCTATAATTGAGAAAAATATTTTGGTTTTATTTCCTTCTATTTTCCAACCTGCCCCCCCAGTTATGCACATCTGCCCCAGAAATGCCTAATACCCCCTATATGCCACTGTGCCCCATGATATGCCTTTTAACCCTCTAAATGCCACTGTGCCCCATGATATGCCTTTTAACCAGGGCCGGACTGGCCCACCGGGATACCGGGAAATTTCCCGGTGGGCCGGAAGGTCCGTGGGCTGGGCGGCCGGCAGACTTACCATGAAGACAGCCGCAGAGCGGCTGCAAATGGCAATGAACGCCTCCCTCGGTGCCAGGGGCGGGCTGGGCAGGGGGGCAATTGCCCCCCAGGCTTCCCGAAATCTAATCAAAGCGGCCGCTGGGTGCTGATGCGGCCGGCCGGCATCAGCACCCAGCAGCCGTGTGCGATGGCCGTCTAGTGATGGGAGCAGTGTGAGGGGTGAAAGCTCCGCCCCCTCGCACTGACCTTTCACCCCTCACGCTGCTCCCATCACTATGCGGCCATCAGATTGCTGGGAATGTAATCTGAACGGCCGGTGCGTGCTGATGCCGCCGGCCGGCTCTGCTTTAATACTTTTTTTTTACTTTATATGGCAAGCCGATCCAGCTTACCATATAAATTAAAAACAAAGTGTTAAAGTAGCTCCGGCCGGCGGCATCAGCACGCACCGGCCGTTTAGATTACATTCCCAGCAGTCTGATGGCTGCATAGTGATGGGAGCAGCGTGAGGTGGAAGCTCCGCCCCCTCGCACTCAGACTGCTGCAGCACCGGATGTCAGGTCAGTGGCATCCTGTCAGCATAGAGGAGAACAGTGTGCAGCTACCAGGAAGTCAAGACAAGTAGAAGGTGAGTAAAATAATGTATTTTTTGTACTGTATAATGTTTTTTGTATTTGTTAAAAACAAAAAAAATCGGCATGTGTGTGTATGTAAGTGTGTCCCCCTATATGCCACTCTGCCTCCAGAAATGCCTTATACCCCCCTATATGCCACTCTGTCCCATGATATGCCTTTTAACCCCCTATATGCCAGAGTGGCATATAGGGGTATAAGGCATTTTTGGATGCAGAGTGACATATAGGGGGTCAACGGCATATCTGGAGGCAGAGTGGCATAAAGGGAGTTAAAAGGGATGTCATGGGGCAGAGGGGCATATAGGAGGGTATAAAGCATATTGGGGAGGCAGAGTGGCATATAGGGGGCATAAGGCTTTTCTGTAGGCAGAGTGCCCCATGATATGCCTTTTAACCCCCTTTATGCCACTCTGCCTCCAGAAATGCCTTATACCCCCCTATATGCCACTCTGTCCCATGATATGCCTTTTAACCCCCTATATGGCAGAGTGGCATATAGGGGGTTAGAAGGCATATCATGGGACAGAGTGGCATATAGGGGTATAAGGCATTTCTGGATGCAGAGTGAGGGTATAAAGAGAGGGTATAAAGCATATCAGGGAGGCAGAGTGGCATATAGTGGGGCATAAGGCTTTTCTGGAGGCAGAGTGCCCCATGATATGCCTTTTAACCCCCTATATGGCAGAGTGGCATATAGGGGGTTAGAAGGCATATCATGGGACAGAGTGGCATATAGGGGGTATAAGGCATTTCTGGAGGCAGAGTGGCATATAGGGGGTTAGAAGGCATATCAGGGGGGCAGAGTGGCAAGCCTGGGGGCAGAGGTGCATAACTCGGGGGTAGGTTGTCAAATGAAAGGAAATAAAAACCAAATATGTCTCAATCATAGCTTTTATTAAATATGGAAAAAAATAGTCTACATGAATTAATAAAGAAATAAAAGTTTCTTACCAGAATATCGTGAAGAATAATGTGATCAGTGTTTTGTTCCACTAAATAAAATGGAACTCTTTCATCTAACAATGTTCGCAGTAGTAAATGTTTTGATCCTATTATGTGTAATGTATTTAATTTATTAGGGCCTTTTAACACTTTTGCTTTCTGGCATTTTAATACAAATAATGAGATAAAAAGAATTGCACATAGTGTGACTCGGGTGTGTATAAGGGGTGCGTGTGGGTATAAGAGCTTCACCGTGAGATAAACTATATGGGGCTGGTCTCCAAATTTTTCCAGGGCTGCTTTTCAGTCCCAGTCCGGCCCTGCTTTTAACCCTATATGCCACTGTGCCCATGTTATGCCTTTAGACCCCCTATGTGCCACTCTGCCTCCAGAAATGCCTCATACCCCTATATGCCACTCTGGCATTTAGAGGGTTACAAGCAGGCCCGGACTGGCCATCGGGCACACCTGGCATTTGCCCGGTGGGCCGAGCCGCGGCAGGGCCGGATTGACTTAGGGGCTGATGGAGCTGCAACTCCAGGCCCCTACCTTTAAAATAGGCCCAGTCAGGACCGGACTGACTGGGCCTATGCGGCCTCTACAGCCGCATTAACGCAGGGCATAAGGGGCACCTGCCCCTTAAGCCCGCCGCAACTGCGACCGGGTCCGCCACTCTAAGGAGCCGGGAAGCCCCCACCAGGGCCGGCCTTAGGGGTCTGCGGCCGCACAGGATTTAAATTAAAACATCGGGGGGGTTTTTTGTTGTTTTTTTTTACTTTATTTAACATCCTCCATGTTAAATAAAGTTTTTGTTAACTTTATTTAACATGGAGGATGTTAAATAAAGTTAAAAAAAACCAAAAACCCGATGTTTTAATTTAAGCCGTGTGCGGCCGCAGACCCCTAAGGCCGGCCCTGGTGGGGGCTTCCCGGCTCCTTAGAGTGGCGGACCCGGTCGCAGTTGCAGCGGGCTAAAGGGGCCCTGTGTTAATGAGGCCGCATATTTTAAGGTAGGGGCCTGGAGCTGCAGCTCCATCAGCCCCTAAGTCAATTCGGCCCTGCCTGTAAGTAGGGTGAGGTAGTGGAGTGCAGTGAGAAGGGGCAGAGGGGGGTTAGATAGTGAGAAATGGGGAGAGGGGATAGATAGTGAGAGGGGGTACATAGTGAAAAGGAGGAACATAGTGATAAGGGGCAGATAAGATGGGGAGAGGGGGTAGTGTGAATGCGTATGAGAATGAATGAATAAATGTGTGGATGAATTGTGTGAATGCGTATGACAATTAATGAATTCAGGTGTGGATGAATTGCTTGAATGATTTGTGAGACTGCATTAATGAACGTGTTAATGATTTGTGTGAATGAGTGAGTAAATGCAAAGATGGTACATGAAGGGTGGGCTTTAACAATAAATAAATAAAAAATGGGCTGCTCAGGCTTAAATGTCCGGGCCTATTTTTTGTCCCAGTCCGGGCCTGGTTAAAAGGCATATTATGGGGAAGAGTGGCATATAGGGAGGTTTAAGGCATTCAGGAGGCAGAGTGGCGTATAGAGGGTTAAAAAGGCATTTCTGGAGGCAGAGTGGCATTAAGGGGGTTAAAAGGCATTTCACAGAGCACTCTGCCTCCAGAAATGCCTTATGCCCCCCATTTAACACTCCCCCCAACTTACCGGTGCTTCTGACTTCCCTGTCATGTAGCCGGGGCAGGATGTAGATCCCTCGCACTTACGCTGCATCCGGAAGGAGGCGTGGCTAGCAGCGGGGGTTGTCTGCGTCCATCGCGCAGACCTTCCCCGACTGTCAGAGATCAGAGCACCGGCACCGGTGCGGGGAACTCTGATCTCTGAGAGCCGGGGAAGGTCTGCGCGATGGACGCAGACAACCCCCGCTGCTAGCCACACCTCCTTCTTGCTGCAGCGGAAGTTGTCTACGCGAATCGCGTAGACGACTACACGCTGCCCCAGCTACACACCGGGGACTCAGAAGTACCGGTAAGTGGGGCGGGGGAGACAGGAGGATCCAGGTTCCCTGCAGCTGCGGGGATCTGGATCTTAGTCGTCTCATAGTCAGACCTATTTGAGGTCTGATTATAAGACGACCCCGATTATAAGACGAGGGGTATTTTTCAGAACATTTGCTCTGAAAAAACCTCGTCTTATAATCGAGCAAATACGGTAGTTTAATTCCGGTGGCGCGAGCCCCCTACTGGTGGCATGCGGAATAGGCAAACAAACTTTTTTTTGCCAAATAAAAACTTACAAACAAAAAAGGGTGAAAGTACAGGCGAAGTGCGTGTCTCCTTCTGTCTTAATGTCATTTTTGGCCTCAAATATATTTTTTTCACTGGAATGTGGAACTCGAGCATCGCTCGGCTATTGTTTTAGAGCAGAAATCAAGGTTGAACGGCGCTTCCAGAAATAGCTTTTGTCTTAAACGATTCTTGTTTCTGTTCTGGATGCTGCAGACCAGCGACTCCACGCCGTTGCATCTGGCAGCCGAAGGAGGTCACACAGAGGTGGTTAAGGTTCTGTTAGAAACCGGAGCGTCTGCATCGGACGAGAATGGAGTAAGTTGAAATAAGAACTTTGTAACATCTTTGAACTCACATGAATAATTGTGATACCAACCACAACTCGCTGATGAGACCCATGTAGGCCAAAACGTAGTCTGGGGTTGTTGGATCCCATCGGCAGAAGAGATTTGCTTATTCCTTGTTTGTATTTTTTATACATAAATTATAGACCTTTTAGAACATCCAGATACAGTCCCACCCATAAAGTGACCTGTGCCTTGCAATGCTGGGGAATAGTGTCAGATTCTCAAACCAAGCACCTGGCGCTGGAGTGTCTTCTATGTAAAGTCTGGTCCCTCTCAGTTACTGTACGGTCCTCTTAATCCCGATTCCAATAAATCTCTCAATTTTTTCCTAAAAAAAATCTTGAATGTGTTGTCTGTACCTGGCAGGAGGGGATGACAGCGATTCACCTGGCAGCTAAGAACGGGCATATCGATGTCCTGGAGGCTTTAAAGGGAAGCATCTCATTCCGGATTACCAGCTCCAAGGTAAAGTCATTTTATATGCTCCAAGCCGTGGTCTTCAGAGGTCCGCCAAGGCGTGGTCTTCAGAGGTCCGCCAAGGCGTGGTCTTCAGAGGTCCGCCAAGGCGTGGTCTTCAGAGGCCTGCCAAGGCGTGGTCTTCAGAGGCCTGCCAAGGCGTGGTCTTCAGAGGTCCGCCAAGGCGTGGTCTTCAGAGGTCCGCCAAGGCATGGTCTTCAGAGGTTCGCCAAGGCGTGGTCTTCAGAGAAACATGAGAAGGTCAAATGTGATCACTTATAGCCTATGAAGGGCAGGGATATCTTGCTTTTAAAAAGGCCATCTAGAAAGTATCTTCTTGTGACCTTAAGGAGAAAAGCACAGGCTCTAAATAAGCATATGTCTGGTCTCTGGCGATTACCCATTTTATTGAATAAAAATATGAGATGTAATCTTCAATGGGGTCTTCTGGATCAGTACAAAACTGGAAATAGTTGAACTTTATTCTTCTCTCTGTATCACAAGCCATTGCATGAGTACCCCGTTGCTGAGTTTGGAGTTAATGAAGAATTATTATTATTACCCTTCTTTAGACCGGTTTTACAGCTCTTCATGTGGCAGCTCAATTTGGACAACTCGATTTTGTCCGTGAAATCCTAACCAAAGTGCCCGCCTCGATGCACAGCGAGCCCCCCAAAACAGCCTCGGACTTATTATTTATGAAAGATCAAGGAGGCGAGGTATGAATGAAAACCAATGCTAATCATTGTTGCAGATTAATTGGTATTTATTATCATAATTTATTGAAACGTTTACAATAATGCCAGGAGACACAGCAACCCCGGGCCATTATAGTCTCTTTTCATGTAAGCGTATGATGTCTTCTATGCTATTTTCACTGGCGATTGCTTAAAATAAACTGCCACGTTCTAGATTGCTCTTACCGGTCATTCTTCCACATCAACTCAATACACACAAAGCACTTTATTTCTCCCTCTCTCTACCTGGAGTTTTTAAGCTTGGTTCCATAGGGCCACCCTCTCTGCCCGGTCCTTTTTCACATCCGGTTATTACATTAAACACTTTTTTTTTATCTTAAGTCAGGATATACCCCATTGCATTTGGCTTCCCAATCCGGCCACGAAAGTCTGGTCCGGCTTTTACTGAACTATCCAGGAGTCCAAGCCGACGCAGCCACCAACCGGCAGGTACGGAACGAATTATTGCTGACATTCCATGTGACTGTCGTATTGCAGCCCTTCTCTTATAACAGACAGCCATCAAATGTTCTGTTTGATGTCTCTACCTACTTCTTTCTCCATGCATATGGTGTGGTCGGTGTCCATTGGGTGCCTAGCCGGGTAATCGTAGGTTGAAGTCGGCAGCTGGACCTTGTGTGACACGGGACAAGCCTGACACCAAAAGTCTTCTTATGTGGACAGGTCACTGACCCCGTAGTCACAACTCTAATACACAGTCGCATTCCCAAGTATTTGATCTGTGCACCATATGATCTCCGCAGGGTTCGGCGCCAATACACCTCGCGGCGCACAACGGTCACACGTCGGTTGTCGGCCTCCTTCTAAGTAAGTCCACGTCCCAGCTGCATATGAAAGACAAGCGAGGAAGAACGTGCCTCCACCTGGCTGCCGCCAATGGCCACAACGAGTTGATGAGGGCGCTCGTTGGTCAAGGAGCTGAAATAAATGTGACTGACAAGGTGCAGTACAGTCCTTTATTTCCAGTGGTTCAATGACATGTCCATTTTATAGCCAATTGAAGTATATTTGGGTCAATTTCCCCCACAAAATCCAACACTGCACTTTTTATTATACTACCCTTATACTTGCCTTGTCCTCATTTTATCCATGGCCCTTTTTCCTCCCCAGAATGGGTGGTGTCCGTTGCATTTCGCTGCAAAGTCTGGCTTCCTAGACACCGTCCGCTTTCTCATTGAATGTGGCGCCAATGCGGCACTGGAGTGTAAAGACGGAAAGCTAGCCATCCAGTACGCGGCCGCAGAAAACCACCATGAAGTGGTGAGCTTCCTACTGAAGAAGGACCGCAATACTTTAAAGCTAACGGAAGACAGAAAGGTAACTCCTCTCGTTACCCGAACATCGTTTTAAATCTCCGTTCCAGAGGTCCTCTCGTAAAATAATTATTTTATTATGTTTCCAGTTCGTCTTTGATCTCATGGTCTGCGGGAAGTTAAACAACAACAGGGTAATAGCGGAATATGTTCTTAATTCCGCGGCACCGCTGGACACCGCTGTCAAACTCTCGAGAGCGTTCGCCGTTGCGAGCCTGAAGGAGAAAGAGAGGGCAGTAGACCTTCTAAACGCTTCTAAGTACAGCGAGAACATGGCTACTGAACTCCTTACCGTGGCTTCCGGAAGTAAAAATGCAGGTTATATCCTGAGAGCCGTGGACCACCGAGGGACGACTATTCTGGACTGCTTCATCGAGTGCGAACAAAAGGACGTCGTTGCCCATCCCGCTGTCCAAAAATACTTGTCCGAGGTCTGGTACGGAAATTTAGAGTGGGCCGCGTGGAAACTGGTGCTTCTTTTCTTTACCTTCTTGGCGTGTCCACCGGTTTGGCTTGTGTTTTCTCTGCCTCTGAAGCACAGATTTCACAAGATCCCAATCATAAAATTCATGAGCTACTTGGCCTCTCATATATTCCTGCTCGTGCTGTTCATCCTAACCATCGTCTATCCGCCTGTGAGTCCGATTTACGAAGGGCGCACGATACCGTACTGGAACGAGTGGCTGCTGTTAGTCTGGTTACTGGGGACGCTGGTGTCGGAGCTCACCCACCACGGGGAGCGCTCTGGACTGGCCTGGATACGGGTTTTCGTCTTGGGATTCTCTGCGGCTGCTTTCTTCTGCCACTTACTCGCGTTCCTGTTTACCGATACGGAACGTTTGCACTGCCTTTTTGCCAGAAATATTTTCCTCGGTGTAGCCATGACTCTCTCCTTTGTCCAGTTCCTGGAGTTCCTCACTTTTCACCACCTCTTTGGACCATGGGCCATTATCATAAGAGATCTGATAAAGGACCTAACCCGTTTTGCCGTCATTCTAGGCTTGTTTCACGTAGCCTTCACCATGCAACTGTCTGCTGTCTACCAGCCCGTCTATCCAGAATCTAAAACAAATCGGACTTATAATGAAACCGCTCCCGAACAGAACATTTCCAACATCCAGGATCCCATCGATATCACCGTCCTCTTATTCTTTTCTCTCTTCGGTCTCGTCGAACCAGAATGTCTTCCGAGCCTCGACCGGACTCCCCCGTTCACGTTCGTAATCGTCCGCTTCGTCTTTGGCGTTTACCTTATTGTCACGTTAATTGTTCTGATCAATCTGCTGATCGCCATGATGAGCGACACCTACCAGCGGATACAAGCTCAGTCGGACACGGAGTGGAAATTCGGACGGGCGACGCTTATCCGAGATATGACCAGAAAACCAGGAGCCCCGTCTCCGTTCAACCTGCTCACGAATTTATTTTACTACGTGAAGTTACTGTGCAAGTACAAAGGTATGCGCCTGAAACCCGGGGTGTCGTAAAACAGATTTTTCTGCCCACAAAAATATATTATCCCGTGTTTTCATATTGGGGCAACATTTTTTTAGTTTTAAATGATAATTGTGGGAATGGTTGGGTTATTGGACTTAGTTGGGCAAGCGACGCAAGTGAATAGCCTTAAATCTGAATTATTACTGATGTTTTCATTTTAGGGAACGTCTGCTCCGCCGGTACCAGGAACGTTATGAATGAAGAGGATGCTGACGGATTTTCGGACACGCATTCTATTGACTTTCTTGCACATACATCGCTTGGATGGCTTAGAACCACTGCCAAGAGAACAATGCAAGTATCACCAGAAGGTAACCTCTTCAAAGCCCCCACATATTGGTTAATTACTTTAATTATGCATAAAAACACATTGTAACCATAGCTAGAGATCATGAAATTGCAGGTAATGATAGACTTCTACAGAGAGAGAGACAGGGAGAGAGAGAGGTGGACATAGTAAAGAAATCACATTACTTGTCACTTGGCCAAGGATATGGTAAGTTGAGCTTCCCCAGAGCCATTAAGGAGTCAGATGGCCAAGCATATGGTGTAGTTCGATCCCATTGACTATTGGAAAGTGCCATGGCCATGGGAGGTGACTGGCAGGACACCCAGAGACCAAAGGAGAGTCAAATGGCCAGGAATATGGTCTGTTGTAGGTATTTAAGATGGCTCGGTGTGGGGAGTCTGGAACAGCTTGGCTCCTGGGACATAACAATGTCAAAGACTTACTTTAAAAAATAAAATAAAAAAAGAAGAAGTACCTGAAGAATAGTTTCAATAAGAGTTAAAGAAAGAAACTCATGATATTCCACATAATAGTGAAATTCTGGAGTCTCACCTTTTATCTGCTCTTTAGAGGACAACTGCCGTTAATTTTTTAGCTTCTAAAAGGGAAAAACTGTTTTGGAAGAAAATCTCTTGCCTTGATCTGTGGCGTATTCCGGGTAAAAGAATGAGAGCTATTAGTATTCCCATAGGGGTAAGCAGCTGTGTATATAACTGACTGGGCCAACAAGGCCAAAGGTGACAGGTCTGGGAAACGGCAGCCCCTGTGCAGCGTTACCAGGGTCAATTCGCTTAATCGGCGATAACATTCCCAAATAAACTGCAGTTCGGTGGTCTCTGAGCGTCCCTGTGAGGGTCCGCCATGGTGTGTTTCTGTATGTAATTGATGTAACTGAGGATCCGGTGCTCAAAACATCTAAAAAATCTCATTTTTGATGGCCGTTTTCTTAGCCAGGGCTCCTTTTCGTTCATTGTCATCAAACAGGACCCAAAACTCATTGTTTCTATTTTTGGTCTGAATCCTTACTTTTTGCGTTTGTGACGCCTGATCCTTAATTTTTTTTTCTTTGTGTAGTTTTCTGCCCTCATACTAACTCAGATAATCTTCCTAACACCAAAATCTGGAAAGCAGTAGGGCAGAAATGTAGGTGGCTCTGTCTTTTTTTTGTTCCACGACACGAATTACATTTCAGCAAATCGGAAAATGTGAACGATTCGGAATGATCTTACAGTCAGGTTATCCTGACCTCTTGTGATAAAAGCATTAGGAAACATTCATCATCCAGATATGGAAAGGGGCAATCTAAACAATTATAGACAAGAATTTCCTTCAATACAAATAATAAGAATTATATAAAACGGTGCCTTCTTTCAAATGTAGATTGGTTGTTGGCATGGTAACTATGTAACTGGTTAAATATATTTTTATTTAAGTTACATAAGGACATGTTTTTCTGTACCCCGCTATTCCCACAGGTGGATTAAATCGCAACCAGTTTTTAGGAGGCCCCGTGCACGTGGATGAAATCACAAACTGGCACGCCGTGGTCCTCCGGTATCTCTCCCTTAAAGGCCAATCGGACGTGGCAATTTTCGAAAAGGAAGCCGCTCGCCGTACAGATAAGTCTACGAAGCCCCCGTTTCACCGGCCACTTGATGCAAAGCTCCAGAATGGAATCCACTAACGTAACATCTCCTGTTCTAGACTACGGAATACCGAGACGCCATGGCTGACCTGAGACCCAAGGCCAAGTCAGTAGCCTGTTTTGGGTTAATATTTGTTTCCCTCTTCCAGGGCAGACATTATCTCCGAACTAATGAAAGATCGTATACTGTCGCGAGAATGATGTCGCGTAGAGTTAATTTGACGGCGTCTTGTGAGTTCTGTTATAAGACGCTAAAGCTGTACGAAGGTGAAGCGTTCTCCATACATATTGCAGGGTTCGTGTTACCTGTTTGGCTGCTGCCCGGAACATCAGTACCTCCTAACACAAGTGGATGTAGCTAAGCGTTCAACCCTACATAGCGGCTGTATCCTACCCGCTTAATTCATTCTTAATGTCATTATGATATCGGTGCCTTGGGTGGCTGCTGTATGATTGTAAATTTAAATGAAATTTGATTTTAACTCATTACTTAAGACACTATTTTGTGCCAATTTAGTCAATTGTAGGGGATTCCAGAACTCGTCTCCGGAAACATTTCTGATTATGTCTTCTGAATATTTACATTTGAATGTACAGCAGGGGTTAGGATTGGAAGATCCTAACCTAAATGAACAGATAACAATTGGCAGTTTAATGGTTATTTTTTTTTTAGCTCCATCAGCAACATTCTAAATTCTTATTCATCAAAACTCAA
Source organism: Spea hammondii (assembly GCA_029215755.1). Lineage (NCBI taxonomy): Eukaryota > Metazoa > Chordata > Amphibia > Anura > Pelobatidae > Spea > Spea hammondii. Next base: position 3,350,137 of record JARDYJ010000005.1, read on the forward strand.
TATTGTTCTTTTATGTAAAATCCATTGCTATCTTACCACCGGCTAATACATCATGTTAGGTCTGTGACCTCACCCCAAATGCTGCCAAAAACGTACCCCATATGAAGAACTGCGTGCATTAAAAAATCCACAACGACATTTGCTCTCTCGGGTTCTTCCACCGACGCAAAACCCTTTTATTTACGACTCAGGGAGGGCGACCTGCAGATCTCTCGGTCTCCCGCAAGATACAGGGGGCTTCGTATAAGCTTCATACAAGATGGTATAGACCCCCTGTTGATCTCCATAGGTTCTCCCCAATTCTCTCTGATGGGTGCTGGAGGCACCAGCCGGGGCACATTTGGTGGAGCCGCCCCTTGATCACCCCATTTTGGGACAAGGTTCTGAAGGTGACCCGGCAGGTGAGAGACTCCTCTCTAGATAACTCACCTGCCAGGGTTTTGCTGCCCCACACGCCGCAAAAAGTCATTAACGATTAATGCTGCAAACACCCTGGCATTAGGGGTTTCCAATCTGAAAGGCATGGCTGAGATGCTCGAGCTATCTCATTGGTACTGTACCATGTCCATTTCTTTTTCTATCTAGTACAATAAATATAAAAGATGTAAAAAATTGCTACAAAAAAAAAACAACTGGACCATTTTGGCAAAACGAGCCCAGATTTTTAAAATAAAATATCTTACTTCATATGTGTGACGCTTTCCTTTTTCCATCGTGCACTTTTGGGTAAACGTTTAAAAGGCGAGACCAACGACTGATTAAGGTTTGAGTCTTTATAGGAGGAAAAACAGGCGACTAGCTGGAGTCCAAAGGGGCCGATCTGTTGGCAGGTTCTGGGTTCCTATGTTTTTAAATCCTTTTATGTATTTTTTCAGTGCTGGGGAAAAGATGGCTTGGGTTTTTTTATGGGTTAATTTACAGATTCCATGCATAGTTTGATTTAGTTCAAATGTTTTTTCCTTGATTTGAGTCCATCTTTCTGGGACAGGGTGGTGTTTTAATAAAAGTCAACGGACCTAAAGCTACTGACCTAGTATTCAAGTCCAACAACCTGGGTCATCTCTTCTCATTGTGTCTTATGGGATTCCTGGTTTAGATTGACGAAGGTTCTTTTTAAAGAAGACATGGCTTGTTACTGTCCTCTGTTCAAGGTCTAAATTGGTCCAATGAGTGTTCATCCCCACATCAATGGGCTTAGATTGGGCCGCTATCCTTCACTCATAAACCGGCCTTCATATCTCAGCTAACTATTGGTGTGTGTGTATATATATATATATATATATATATATATGAATTTATTTGAAAATATTATTCTGATGCTTTTTAGTACCTCACATGTAAAATAATAGGATATTTCGACTTCTTTGGCTCTGAGACAGTTGGCTAAGGCTCCGCTGGGCTCAAATATAATCAATCAGGTGTAAGGGTTTATGCTGAAATATAGGGAAATTTAAACAATTCTATGTAAAAAGGAATCAGACCAGATCCATATCTAGCTCTTCTCTTGACGCGATAGATGATTATTTTCTTGGATGTCCACGTAGAACGAGGCCGAATTGTTTATCAAGACAGAATTCCCAAACGGAATGTTCTGCTGCGATACTGAAATGTTTTAATGTAATGACAACATGTCTGATACGAAACAATAAACTATAATATTTTATTTGGCTAAAAAAAAATAAAAAAATTTGGACATGTGAAAAAATAACATGGTTTGAGCCGGGAAAAATGTAGGGTTATTTGTGGTCTTGCACTGAATCATAAGCAACAATCAGCAACTTAATAGCAGAAGAAGGATAAATTAATGGGGAGTAAAAAGCATGCTAATCTTGAGAACAGAAGGTTAAGATGGCAGCTTTCATGATATACATATAACGGTGTACATGATAAATATTGGGGATTTTTAATAACTTTTTAAAGTTCAAAATGTAAAGCATAAGATGTACATGGAATAGGATCCAGATGTCCATAAATCAGAAAAAGAAAAACGTCTTTCTCAAATCCTGGCTTAATTGAGATATGAAACCTCACTGAGGAACCAGCAACATGTCCAGCCCTGTCAGCTGCAGCGTGAAAGCCTTGGTCATAATAAATAAAACAAGAACAGAACCAAATACAAAGAAAAAATAAATACAAACAAAATAAATGTATTCTACCCATTGTACAGCGCTACGGAATTTGATGACGCTATATAAAGCGTCTCTCCTGTTGAGTCTCTCCTCCCAGCTTTTCAGGGCCGCGCCGTCTCTGCCGAACCAGACTCCCAGGATCTTTAGGAAGTCGGTTTTGACGGGAAACGGGATCGGCTCAGAAGTCAGGTCCCACTGCCCGAACAGCATGGTCTCCGACTTCCCGCAGTTGACCTTTGCACCTGAAGCTCGGCTGAAGTCCTCGCACGTCTGGACGAGTGCTCTCACCGACCGGCGATCCGCGCAGAAGATGGTCACGTCGTCCATGTAGAGCGAGCACTTTATCTCTTTCTTGTCTCTGCCCGGCGCAGTGATCCCTCTGATCTCTGGATTCCGTCTGATGCACTCGGCGAAGAGCTCTATACAACAGACAAAAAGAAGAGGTGAGAGAGGGCAGCCTTGTCTGACCCCAGAGAGGACAGGGAAGGGGTCAGTCTTCCAGCCGTTCACCAGCACCGAGCTGCGGATATCAAGGTACATCAGGTTAGCGTAAGAACAGAACATCTCCCCCAGCCCAAACCTCCGCAGTACCTGACCCATAAAACCATGAGACAGACGATCAAATGCCTTCTCTTGGTCTAGGGTGACCAGAGCGGCACGGACGTTGCGGTCCTTGATGTAGTAGATCGTGTCCTGATGACTTTCTTCAACCTGGTGGCTAGTACCTTGGCGAGGATCTTGTAGTCCACGTTCAGGAGAGAGATGGGACGCCAATTTTTCAGGTCGCATCTCTCCCCCTTCCGCTTATACAGGATCGTGATCATTCCCTCTCTCAGCGTGGGGGGCATCCGATGAGGTCCCACAGCGTTGTGTACAACTCAGCTGGGAGACCGTCACTGCCCGGTGTCCTGCCCTTCCTGAAGGATTTGGCGGCAGAGTGCAGCTCCTTCAGTGTCAAGGGGGCGTCCATGGCTGCACGACCTACGGGATCAATGGTGTTAGTGATACCTGACAGGAACCGTTCAGCAGCCTCCGGGTCTGTGTCTTTGGGGGAGTAGAGATCTCGGTAGTAGTCGACTACCACTTTCTGGACCTCCTCCAGTACCACGCCTTTGCTGTCTCTCATTTCCGTCAGGGGCGTGTGGGAGGAGTTGAGCTTCCTGAAAAATAAAAAGTTACATTTCTCACCCTTCTCCATGTTCTCCACCTTGGAACGGAAGACGATTCCTTCTCAAAAGAAGACGATTCCTTCTCAAAGTGCCTTTTCAGGCCCTCTTTGGTCTCCTCCAGCTCCTCATCCACGTCCCATCCGCACTGTTGGAGGTCCAACAGGGACTGCAGCTTGCGTTGCAGCCGTCTGAATTTCCTCTTCCTCTCACACGCCTGGAGTCTTCCTTTAGCCTGAAAGAAAGGGCGCAGCTTTACTCCCACCACTGGGCTACAGTGGGCAACAGATACTTGGTACTGACACAATCAGAATATACATTACGCAGCTCATCCACGATTTCCTGCCTCTCTAACAGGGCACAGTTCAGCTTCCAGGAGCCTGGACCGGGAGGAAACCCTTTGCCCAGGGCACACTGGAGCCGAACAGCCCTGTGGTTAAAACAATAAAAAATAATGATAATAAAGGTAACATAAAGAAGATTGCGAGAAACCTTAGAAAAGGGGACATCCTAAATCTGGTCTACTAGGTCTTTTTTACACCTAGGGTATGGGAGAAGAAACATAGGGGTAACCATGGCGATATGTTGGATTAAATTTAGTTGTGGTTTCTGCAGCCATATGACCATAACATTAAAAAAAGGTGGAGTGAGTTTGTCCATTAGAAGAAGTTTTATTAAACACTCATCTACAGACACCAGACAAGCCAGAATGCTTGTTTTTCCCTCAGAAATCTCATGGTGCTGCCACAACCACAAGGGATTCTGGGTAGGCGCATGCAAATAAGGCCAACAATGATCACCTTTTGCCTCTATATCCACTTTCTACATTTCCATTAGAAGAGTATCATTGATTTTATCTGTCAGGTCTTGACCGGCCATCTGGCAAACCAGGCAAATGCCCAACGGGACGCTGGTCTACAAAGCCGTGGTCGGCAAAGTGGCTGGAGATGCCAGACCGCGTGCTACATGAGTATAAAAACATAACGGTAATATCAGTGTGTATGTGTAAATGTGTGTTAATGTTGGTGTGCATGTGTGTGTTAATGTTAGTCTGTATGTGTAAGTGTGTTAGAGTGTGTATCTGTAAGTGTGTGTGTAAGTCTGTTATATGTGTTATAACATTAGTGTATGTTACAGAAGGGGCAAACTCAGCTGTACTTGCCCCGGAAGGCAGCAGTTAAAGCCCCCTCCCAAGACTCCCTATTGTCTACTTTTTTTTACCCCCTCACCGCTGCTTCCAGTTTGAATGCTCTGTTCATTCTCTGTACTTTTGTGACTACAAATGTCACCTTGTTTATCCCACTTCCGTCGGTGTTCGGACACAAAGTCACTGGGGATTCACTGGCTCGTGTTCTTGGAAACATGCTTCTCTTTACTTTTTTCCAGATTTTTTTCTGTTTTCAATTCACTTTTTTTTCCCCAAAAAATTGGCTGATAATAGTTTAACTAATCAAATTTTGCACTTAATAAGTAAATAATTTATAGACTAATAAGTAACTAATTTAGCTCAAATAAAATATTTTCCTGATGACAGAAAACGCATTGCATTGTTTGATTAAATTTATTTTAGAAATATAAGAAACCCTCAGGATCACTAGTGTCCCTAATATAACAGCTTTTAGGGCTGTAGAACCCTGTGATACCTTCATTGGTTGATGCCAGAGGAGGCTCCTGCCGGTGACCAATAGAGTCGCTCTTACAGACCTTTGTCTCCTTGCGACAAAGCTAATGGTCTACCCAGGCCAAGTTTCGGCATCAGGAGTTAAAGGTCCATAAGGCGACTCTTCTGGTCACTGGCAGGGAGCTCCTCTGGCATCAACCAAGGAAGAGCAGCTGCCCTTCATTGGTTGAAGCCAGAGGAGCTCCCTGCCGGCGACCAATAGAGTCCCTCTTATAGACAAAATTTAAATACTGGCACCGAAGCCATTGGTCTCCCCAGGCCAAGCTGCTCTAAGTTGCTTTGCCAGGGGGACTCAAATCCCCATTCCTCCCAAGCCAAGTTGCTCAGAGCAGTTGTCTGTCTGCGGAACCTGGCCTCGGTTTATAGTTTTATGGATAAAGTGTGATCCGTTTATAAGATCGCCACCTGAATCTGAGTAAAGCAAAACTGTGAAAATCGTCCCGGCCTCCCGGGTGGAAAAATGTGTCCCGACCTCCAGCACTCAAGGGGTTAATCCTGCTCTCTATTCTGTGACCATACATGGAAGCTCCCATCAGGAAGGATGTTCTGCGCCAGCCGAGGAAATCATAGAAACTGCCTCATGATAGACATTCAACAAACCGGGTTTGCAAAATAAATGTTTCTTTTTACAGACTGTTACGGAATCCTCGTGACAGAAGAAGGACTTTTGGCCTCTGTCTCTCTCTCTCTCTCCCTCTCTCTCTCTCTCCCTCTCTCTCTCTCTCTCTCTCTTGCAGCTGCCGGGATTACTGTCTACAAATCCGTGCTCTGTTATGAAATTAGTTTTTTGCCAAGATATGTCTTATCCTCTGTCAAGCATCAAATCCGGAAAAAAAAATAATTTTCTGATACGAGAAAATAAAAAGACAAAGTAAGACGGTCGATGACCCCACTTGGAAGACGTCAAATATCAAATTGAAAAAAATACCTTTTAAAAGATTGTAAAACACAAAATCGGCTGCATAGACTCAAACCTTAATCAGTCGTTGGCCTCGTCTTAGATTCGGAAGCCGTTTGCCTATCCTATAATTTTAAAATAGCCTCTACCACTTTTGCTGGGAGGTTGTGCCACTTACCTACCACCCTCTCAGTAAAGTAAAATTGCTTCCATACTTTTAAGCATGGGCTTCAGGTGCTAGTGCTGTTTTTATTTGCTCGTAGGGCGATGTTGGTTGGTGGTCCCGCTGATATCGGTGGGCTGCGCTGATGTTGTGCGTTGGATGTGGGCTGGCAGTGGGTGACAACCTACAACCCGGAATTTCTCTGGAGACGCTTCACCCAGAGACGCCACATCCAGCCATCGGCCATGCTTACACCATAAGCCGACCACTGGCCTTAAAGGACCAGAGCCGTCTTATTCTCCTCAGTCTGTTCTCTCCTGGTCGTACGTTTCATTTAATGATTTCTGATTCGTAATAGCGGAAAAATGGGGTGCGACATCTTCTGCCTGTAAATACCAAGGACAGATGGCGATCCTAGTCATGTGACGTGTTTCCAAACTCAAGACCACCAAATGAATTTATTTAGAGTTATTTATTTTACTGACTTTGCTTCTTTTGGGTGATTATTTGATTTTTTAATTTTACCCCATTTTATACTATGTAGTTTTAATAACTGTATTAAATCTATGGATGTTGTCACAAAAGAAGGCCTCAATTGATTTGAAAAAAGTAACAATATATGACAGAAAGAAAGAATTGAGAGAGAAAGAGATAGAGACAGAGAAAGAAATAGAGAGAAAGAAAGAGCGAGCAAAAAGAAAGATAAACAGAGAGACAGAGAGAGTGAGGGCAAGCAAGACAAAGAGAAAGAAAGAAAGAAAGAAAGAAAAAGGGGAGCGAGAAAAAGAGTGAGAAAGAGCAAGAAATAACATTTTTCTATTAAAGTTTCTGTAGGATGGAAAGTAACATTTTCCGCTATTGTGATATGGAGAAGGTGGGGTAGATCTCCTGGAGACCAGCCCTAGTGAGTATGCGCGATCCCGGCAAAACACTGCCCTCCCAGGGTTAAACAGGAGCTTTATAGACCTGGGCCACAATAAGGAGCAGGTGGGTGCTAGATAAGTGGAACAGCCTCCCAGCAGAAGTGGTAGAGGCTAATACACATGCATGGGATAGACATATGTTATTGCTAGGTCTAATCCTTTAATTCTCATACATGAAAGGCGTGGGTGGTAACGGTAATTCGCCTGCTTTCGGCCCCGCGACGATGTAATCATTCGAGGGCCCCAGATGAAATAAAAGTATAAAGAAACGGCCCGTAATCCCAGCAGTTACATAAACACGTCACTTTTAGCACGTTATTAAAAAGACGTATATAAAGAACTTTTATTATAAACCAATGGATTCCGCTGAAGTTTTTGTTTTTATCTCCCTGTTTAGAACGACGTCTCAGTGATCCCCTATTTATAGTCCCGATCACGCTGCCCCCCCCCCCCCCCGGCCAGAACTCTTCTTGTCGAGCGATAGTTTTATTTTAACGTTCACTTAAGTGAGTGAAACATCAAACTCGCTTTTATACATAAACGTGCGTCGAGAGGTAATCCTACACTGTAGGAATTCCCAATAAAATAGACGCGGATTTATTAGAAGGGACGTGATGGACTATACTGCGGAAAAAAACTGAAAACGGATACTTCAGGTTCCTCCAGATATGGGAAAACATTTTTTTATATTTCTTTCCAGTTAATGCAATGTTTTAAACCCAAATCGTGTATACATCTTCAAAAAATAATAATATAATGCGTCGTTTTCCTGTAGTTTCTTGTTGAAAAATCAGGATTATGTTCTTATTTTTTCTCTTCTGTAGCAGTCTTCTCGCCCTCCGCTGTGCTGAGACTTTACACATCTCCATTAAGCCTTTTTTGCAATAAGTAACCTCAAAGTGTTGCTCAAGTATCTGGCTCTGAAAGGGTTAAAGTGAAATGCTGATTATTTTTTTTTTTTTCTTCTTCAAATTATAAATACGTTTTTAGTCATGAAATAGCGATCCGGTGCTGGCCTTTATTCTGCGGTGGGCATCGTACCAAAGGTGACCTGATCTGGACTCTCAGTTTAGTTTATAGGATGTGTTTGCAGGAAAGGTTCCCGCGAGTGTTTCACATCTAGAAAAATTAACTCATCTGTGTTTAAAAAAAACTGTCATAGAGTTAAAAATAAAACATTTATCTCGGGGTGATATATTAGTTGATGTGCACAGGGCATCTGTAAGAAAGAGAAAGAGAAAGAAGGAGGGAGAGAGAAAGAAAGAAAGAAAGAAAGAGAAAGAAGGAGGGAGAGAGAAAGAAAGAAAGAAAGAAAGAAAGAAAGAAAGAAAGAAAAAAAAAAGAAAGAGAAAGAAAGAAAAAGAAGGAGGAGGGAGAAAGAAAGAAAGAAAGAAGGAGGGAGAGAGAAAGAAAGAGGGAGAGAAAGAAAGAAAGAAAGAAAGAAAGAAAGAAAGAAAGAAAGAAAGAAAAAGAAAGAAAGAAAGAAAGAAAAAAAAGAAGGAGGGAGAGAGAAAGAAAAAGAAATAAAGAGGGAGAGAGAAAGAAAGAAAGAAAAAGAAGGAGGGAGAGAGAAAGAAAGAAAGAAAGAAAGAAAGAAAGGAAAGAGAAAGAGAAAGAAGGAGAGAGAAGGGGAGAGAAGGAAAAAGAGAAGGAAAAAGAGAAAGAAAAAAAGAAAGAAGGAAAGAAAGAAAAAGGAGAAAGAAAGAGGAAGAAGGAGAGAGAATGGGGAGAGAAGGAAAAAGCGAAAGAAAGAAAGAAAGAAAAGGAGAGAGAAAGAGAAAGGAAAGGAGAAAAAAAATCCAGTAAATGTTCTGTAGGGTGGAAAGTGCCATTTTCTGCTATTGCTGGAATTTGGTTAAATGTTTTTGTAAGAGGGGTACGTCTCCTAAGCAGCGGCTCTCTGTTCACGGCCTTTGCCCGAAGCCCAGTACTCACAGACATCGATCAAGGGGCAGATGTAATACGTTTAAAGTCTGTGGTTATAGAACTTTAAAAGAACAGTAATAGTCATCGCATGTAATCCTGGTTTGTAAGTGTATCGAACTCACAGCATACCCTCCAACAGTCCCGATTTTCACAGGACAGTCATGGTTTTTGGACACTGTCCTGGGTAGCTGCCCCTTTTGCATGCAGTAGGAATCAGGGAGATGAATGGAGGACTGAGATGTTGCAAAAGCGAGCAAACGTCTAACATCCATTGGATCAGCCGTGCAAAAAAAGTTAAATACAATAATCTAAAGGAGCTAAATCAGGCTATAAAATGTAGAACATCCTATATGAAAAACACGTTATTTATAATATAACAAAATATATAGTATTCTAAAAATACCGTTTGCATAATAAATGATAGAGATCTCCTAGCAGTAGAATCGCATGTATGTATAAAAGCATTGCACCTATCACGTGCCAGCAACACTTTTATAAAAAAATGATAAATTCATGCAGTCTCATCATCCGTCTCAGACCGGTCTACCTGTATTAATCATAGGAAGATAAAATCTGCCGGCAGATCGGCCCCATCCGGCCCCCGTCTAGTCTGCCTGCTCTTCCTGCTGTAACGACTCAAACCTTAATCAGTCGTTGGTCTCGTCTTAGATTTAGGAGCCGTATGTCTGTCTCAGTCTTTACCCCTTCTGGAGGCTCTTCTACATACACTATATGGACAAAAGTATTGGGACACCTGACCGTTACACCAACAGGGGCTTTGATGACATCACATTCTAAATACATAGACATTAATATGTAGTTGGTTCCCCTTTGCAGCTATAACGGCTTCCACCCTACCGGGAAGGATTTCCACAAGATTTTGGGGAGTTTCTGTGGGAACTTTTGCCCGTTCATCCAGTAGAGCGTCTGTGAGGTCCGGCACTGATGTTGGACGAGACGTCCGGCTCGCAATCTCCGTTCCGGTTCATCCCAAAGGTGTTCGGTGGGGTTGAGGTCCGGGCTCTGTGCGGCCGGTCAAGTTCTTCCACCCCAAACTCATCCAGCCATGTCTTTATTGCGCTTGCTTTGTGTGCTGGGGCTCAGTGATGCTGGAATAGAAAATGGTCTTCGCCAAACTGTTCCCATAAAGTTGGAAGCAAAGCATTGTCCAAAATGACTTGGTATGTCCCCTTCAGCACACCGTACAGAGCCCTGACCTCAACCCCATCCAACACCTTTGGTAAGACCTGGAACCTCCTCCCTCTTCCTGCTATTAATCCTCTCCATACACAACCCAGCATCCGGTCTGCTTTTCCGGCACTTTATTGCATTGTCTGCTTACCTTTAAGCCATCAGAAATAATTACTTCTAAGTCCCTCTCTTCTGGGGTCACTGACAGAACAGGGATTGGGGATTCTTACCTCCCAAGTGCATTATTTAACATTTATCAACATTAAACTGCAGCTGCCACACGCAACCATTCTTCTCATTTACTTAAATCATTCGCATTTGACTTGCTCCACCTGGAAGAAGGACCACCCTATCGCAGACCTTTGCACAAAAGCACATCTTATGGGGGACAGTGTCGAACGCCTTACTGAAATCTAGATAGATAATATCTACTGCCCTTCACAGGGCTATTATCTTAGTTACGCTGTGCTGTTAATGATCATGCAAACTACTTACCATATAATTCCTGAAGAAGGGACTTCTGAGGTCCTGAAAGCATTTGTAATGTTATATCCTTTTTGGCCCAATAAAAGTTATCAATTTCAACTAAAGACTCCATTTTCTGTTGGGTTGATATGGTTATATATATCCATTTTTTTCTTATAGAAATGTCTGAGGGTCATACCTTTTAATCTGAGGGTGCAGTACAACGGAGGCCAACACAGACCTCTAGACCGAGGGCCTCTAACATGTGGCCAACATTGCAGGCCAAATACAGCCCGCCAGACATTAAAGGTGGAGCCCACCTGAGGACCATGCGGACGTATATATATATATATAGAAATGTCCGTGTTTTTAAAAGAAAACCTAATTTTGTCCATTAAAATAACTTGAAATGGATGAGAAATCCAGCGCAGACGGGGTTAATGTTGTAAATGTCTATTGTAGCTGGAAATGGATGATTTTTTAATGGAATCTCTTCATAGGCGTACAGAGGCCCTTTATCACTCCCATCACTCCTGTGTTCCAATGGCCCTTTATCACTCCCATCACTCCTGTGTTCCAATGGCTCTTTATCACTCCCATCACTCCTGTGTTCCAATGGCTCTTTATCACTCCCATCACTCCTGTGTTCCAATGGCCCTTTATCCCTCCCATCACTCCTGTGTTCCAATGGCTCTTTATCACTCCCATCACTCCTGTGTTCCAACGGCCCTTTATCACTCCCATCACTCCTGTGTTCCAATGGCCCTTTATCACTCCCATCACTCCTGTGTTCCAAAGGCCCTTTATCACTCCCATCACTCCTGTGTCCCAATGGCCCTTTATCACTCCCATCACTCCTGTGTTCCAACGGCCCTTTATCACTCCCATCACTCCTGTGTTCCAACGGCCCTTTATCACTCCCATCACTCCTGTGTTCCAAAGGCCCTTTATCACTCCCATCACTCCTGTGTCCCAATGGCCCTTTATCACTCCCATCACTCCTGTGTTCTTATCACTCCCATCACTCCTGTGTTCCAACGGCCCTTTATCACTCCCATCACTCGTGTTCCAACGGCCCTTTATCACTCCCATCACTCCTGTGTTCCAACGGCCCTTTATCACTCCCATCACTCCTGTGTTCCAACGGCCCTTTATCACTCCCATCACTCCTGTGTTCCAACGGCCCTTTATCACTCCCATCACTCCTGTGTCCCAATGGCCCTTTATCACTCCCATCACTCCTGTGTTCCAACGGCCCTTTATCACTCCCATCACTCCTGTGTTCCAACGGCCCTTTATCACTCCCATCACTCCTGTGTTCCAACGGCCCTTTATCACTCCCATCACTCCTGTGTTCCAATGGCACGTTGTGTTCGCTGATCCAAGTTTAAGTTTAAAAGGCTAATTGATGGTTAGAAACCCTTTTGTAATTATGTTACAGCCTGAAACGTCCTTGTTTTCCGTGAAATTTTAGCAGTACAGATTTCTGAGCACACTCTCAGTTCAAAAGCTGTCGAAGGCCGAAATAATACTTTTTTTTTTTTTAGTGCTCGTGTCTCTGCTTAGGAAGGAAATTGTGTCCTGAAATAGCAGCAGAGGCGTCTGTGCAGACCCCAGGTAAACTCATAACGAATCCCTAGGGGTCCCGATCCCACGGTTTAAAGAGAGTCATTAGTTTTATTATTGCGGGCTCTGAGCTGGTCTTTACATGTAATAAACACTTCTGGACAAACTCACAGAGTGAAGATTCTAGTGGATTGTAAGATGTCTGAAGAAGGGACCTCTGAGGTCCCGAAAGCATTTGTAACATTATCTCCTGTTGGCCCAATAAAAGTTAACAACTTCGACTAAAGACTCCATTTTCTGTTGGGTTGATACGGTTATATCTATTTTTTTCTTATAGAGATGGCTGAGGGTCATACCTTTTAATCTGGTGGGGCAGCCGAATGGAGGCCAACACAGACCCCTAGACAAAGGGCCTCAAACACGTGGCCAGCAGGCCATATGCGGCCGTCAGATATCAAGGTGGGGCCCGCTCGAGAACCCTGCGGACGTATATATACAACCCGTATTAAAATCTTGCAGGTGCTCTGAGCCCAACGCTATTTGCAGGGGCTCGGTGACAGAGGCTGAATCGGACCACCTAGACCCTCCCTTGCTCCCTTGTGCAGCTTTGACCCCTTCAATGCCATGATTTCAGAATTTAGGGGTTAATGTTCTAACTGCTGCAGAGCCAGTCAGGACTGGGCTGATGATGATGGGAACACCCCTGACCAATAGGAGCCATCTGATCATTATAACCCCCCCCCCACAAGTGACAGCTGTCACAGAGCGAGGGGTCATCCAAAGTAAAGGGGGGGGGGAAACACACTGATTATGAGTACAAGTTCCCAAAATTTTTATTTTTTTATAAAACATAATTAATTATTGCGATTGTCATCAAACCCGAAAATAAAAACGTGATTATCAGAAATCTCCAACATACAGAAAGCAGGAGCATCCGCGGCAGGCGGGAAACGGAAACCATTTGCATATTCGTAGCGGCTGCGAGTTTCCGCTCTTCCATTGGATGATTCGGAAGATAAAAAAAAAACTGTATGTTTTGCTGAAGATATATTTGTCGTGCGGCTGCGATCGGGGGGCACATACGTGTTTATGTTGACGACCCCGCTGTGCCATCGGAAAGTACGCCAAATATTTGCCTTTTAGAATCTTGGCCGGGACTCAAAATCCAGGAAATCAGTGCTGAGCGAGCATGAGAAAAATACTGAGCGACCCAGGCGCTGGAAGAAACGTCTCCCGCCAACAGATCCTCACGGGTCACGAAGTCATAAAGCTCTCCATATGATAAATAACCACGGTATTGAAATGGTTAAAAAATATATATATTTCTAATAAAATCCTACGAAGCTTGGGTCATTTTAATTGTCGTTTTCTCTACTCGATTCCTGCACCAGTTCTAAGACAAGTTACACTGAGGCCGATGGCAGCCCATGGCAGAGCCAGCATTATCTCATCAAGGTCTCTCTCTCCTTTCCAACCCCAACTCACAATACAAAGACTGTCTGAACCAATCAGAAACGAGCAGTAACTCAACGAAAGGGAAGAGATAACGTAATGGGGAGGAATAATGATGCAGATCCTAAGGACAGGAGGGCTGCTCCCATAGTATATACAAAGCATAACCCCCATTATTTAAGGCAGGTGGGGGGTTGGGGTAAGAGGCAGGGGTAAGTACGTATCCCATATAACACATCTGTTTCTTTACACTACCCTATAGAGATGACGGTAATAATGATTATTTTTGGACGTGGCCCTAATTCGCTGAATCTATAGCGCTGTTCTATGTCTCTTAAACAGAGAGGTATAAAGTAACTCCGGCTGGGAACGGAAAATCATTATTTTGAATGATTATTTATATTCCGGGGGGGTCTCACAAAAAGGGCTGGTTTTGAGACCATCTAGCTGTCTGTATTTAAAGCTATAGATCCGTCATCTAAATCACACGCGAGTGACCCATCAAACCCCCCCCCCCCGTCTGACGGAGCAGAGTGTGCCGAGTGATCACGAATTCCTAACACTGTATACAATAATAACCCCCCCAGTGACAAAAAGCTGGATTTATCTCATTTTCTTCCAATAAACCCCCTTTATCTGCAGTCCTGGAGCCGCCGTCGCTGTCAGTCATGTGATATTTTGGGTGACTTTCCCGGCTCAAACACCACACTGAGCTGACGCTTTATGGCGATGCTAATGAAGTCCGTCCATCCATAGACTTTCATTAGACAGAGAGTCCATCTGGGTGATTAAGACTGAGCCATTCTATTGTTCCCCACAGGCAGTGTGATAAGGAGTCGGGGGGTTTAGTAGATCGGGGATCAGATAACAGAGCGAGAATCATACAAACGGCTGATATGCAGCTGCCTGAAAACATTATATTACGGGGCAAAAAACTCTTTAAGATGATAGTTTAAAGTTTAAAACTCTTCGGTACCAAAGTTTGCGAAGCGTCAGAATCTACCGGACCTACAAAGTTCTATTTCCAGCATTATTGCTAAATGATTGATTAAGAATGACTTCAGGGAAGTATTACCTAATCGGGGGTATTTGGGAGCTATGCTTGTGTAGCCCATCGTAGGCTAATGTTAAAAGACGATCTTTTGCCCCATTGATTTATTTCACAGCTACAATGTTACAAAGAGCTATTTTAACCCTCTGCAGCCAGCCGCTCGTTCATTCTTTCCCCTGCAGTGCCTGGCTGCAGTTCCAGTAGGTTCCCTTTTTTCTCTTTGGTTCTGGGGGGTCCGTCCTCCCAAGTGGGCTTTATAAGTCGATTGGGGCAGCTTAGTGGGGCAACAGCACCGTGCCCCCGGAAATCAGGACTGTACCGCGAAAAACCAGGACAGTCGGGAGGTATTATACAGTGAATCCCTGAGAAAATAGATGTGAAAAATAACACTACTCGCAGGTGATTGGTGGGCTGCTTTGTGTCTGCAATAAACCTGATTCCCGGCGTAATAAATTTTCCGTCCCGATGTCATAATTTCGTGAAATGTGTACAGATGGATGGGGAAGTTTTGGTGGGTCCGTCCGCCGGCTGTACCTTACCTGCTTCCTGCTTACAAGGCTTGTCACCGTGACATGGAACAGAAGGACTGGAATATTTACATTAGAATCACAAGACAACAGAACCGCGGACTTTTTAACTCAAACGCTAGCAATCAATAGCAAGACACAGAACCTGCCGGCAGATCGGCCCCATTCGGCCCCCCGTCTAGTCCGGCCCGTTTCTCCCGCTGTAAAGACTCAAACCTCAATCAGTCTTTGGTCTTAGATCCAGGAGGCGTATGTCTATCCCATGCATGTTTAATACCCTCCCTGTATTACCCTCTACCACTTCTGCTGGGAGGCTGTTCCACTTATCTACCACCAGGGGACTATAAAGGATGAATTAGGTCAGTCCTCAATGAATGCCAAAAACCCATAGCCACTTAATTACCAACATTTTTGAAAAAATGCTTTTATTACACAGTAAAGCGATGGGTCCATAGGTGTGTTTGTTAAACGACCAATCAGGTCCCCCCTGACCAAAGGGATAAATGTCAGAATTAGATAACTAAAACACCCTTTTTTATGCAATGGATGCGAGGGAATGTAGGGACATCTGGACTTAAAGCTTCGTTGAAAGGCTGTGATGGAAGTGGGCTTTTCTATATATTGAGATATTTTTTGGGTAGAAATAACCTGGAAAAAAATCATTCTTTTTTTGGTGATTTTAGAGGATGACGGCTCCACTTATAGGCCCCGTTGGGCATCATCTATAAAAGTTTAATTTTTTATTGTTGATGCATTTTTTTATTGGATTTTAAATATATATTACATTTTTTACATATAAAATTGGTCCATGTGGGCTCATCGTATAGCCAGCATCTAGCTGACATTGTTTTACTTTACTAAGAGGGTAGTGGATGATTAGTGGAACAGCCTCCCAGCAGAAGTGGTAGAGGGTAATACAGTGAGGGTATTAAACATGCATGGGATGGGCATACGGCTCCTGAATCTAAGACGAGACCAACGACTGATTAAGGTTTGAGTCTTTACAGCGGGAGAAACGGGCGACTAGACGGATGGGTTAATAGAGAATAATTAGTGCTCTTGTGGAGCGGCTCAATTAACCCGTTGATCGGCGCAAATGCGAGTTTAGAGAGTGAAAAATCCTCGTGTGAGTCGCACGCCCGCTGCTCTTTGATCGTTTAAAGCTTTGCGTAAAGGTCACGTTCCTGTTTATTTTTGGGGTTTGTTTCCGTTCTTCCTGGACGTTTATAAAGATTATCCACCTGCTTCTCCAAACACCAGAATGGATCGGATTTGATGGGTGCTTTTGGAGGAGACGCAGCGAAACCCGTTATATTTAACCCCCGGCGCTAAAACTCACATCCATTACCCATCCGTGTAACGAGAGGAGCTACAGGAGTCATCCTTATATCTGTTTGGCTTTTCATAGCTGCCAAAAGTCCTGAATTTACCTTCACGGTTCCAGGAAAGCAGGCCTATATGTTAGATGTTAGCATACCTAGGAGCTCTGAGGATTTGGCAATGGGTCCCGAGGTCCGCTTCCTCTTTCTTCAGTGTCCTCAGTGGCCTCCAGGAATAAATGGAAGGCTTACAAAGCATGCGAAACACAGGAAGGGGGCTTTATGATGGCGCCCCCCCAACGGTCATACCTGGGAACTCTCCAGATTTCACCCGGGGGCTCCAGGACAATCGCCGGTTCTCCGGGTCGACACCTGAATCCTCTGGGCCGCGGGATCTTGACCCGCCCCACTGCCCACCCGTTTAACCCTTAAATGGGGGGGTCCCACAACATTAGCTGGCCTCATCCCGCAAGGGTAGGCTCCAGGTAGCCCAAAAGTTCCCGGGTATGCCAATGGCCTGTCCTCCACCGCCTATGTCCTGAGTCTCTCGAAACAATAGCCCGTCGTGAATATTCTGCGTATCGATCGCGTAGCAACCAGCCGTGACTGCACCAGCCCGCTATGAACTTGGAGCGATGCTGACCAGTAGCCAAACCGGGCCATTTGCCCAGTGTGCCAGATGGCCAGTCCCGGCCCGGCTTCATAGAATAGAGACATTGTTTTCATTGTAATTCTTTTTTGGTAGCTTTAAGCGCATTCCAACAGTTCCGGAATTCCGCGTTAAGGCAAACAATTTCGCGTTTAGACGCATTATATGACGGATGGAAGGACTTCCATTCATTCTCTGGATGTATTTCTTCAAAATGTGATTTAGACGAAAGAAAAATGCTCCAGGTTTTATGTCTACAGCGCTTCTCAGGAAAGGACGTTCCATCCGGGTGATATACGGAACCGCGAGAAAAAACACAAGAATACGCAAACACAATGTTTCCAATATATACTCGCTTTCCAAAATAAGGGAAATGGTCCAAGAAAAAATGGAGCTTTCAGTTGAGGATGATCATAAATGTTCGAGAAATCAAAGGTTCATTACATATATATATATATACACACACACACACACAGTATATATATATACACACACACACACACAGTATATATATATACACACACACACACACAGTATATATATATACACACACACACACAGTATATATATATACACACACACACACAGTATATATATATATACACACACACACACACACACACAGTATATATATATACACACACACACAGTATATATATATATACACACACACACACACAGTATATATATATATACACACACACACAGTATATATATATATACACACACACACACAGTATATATATATATACACACACACACACAGTATATATATATATATACACACACACACAGTATATATATATATACACACACACACAGTATATATATATATACACACACACACACACACAGTATATATATATATACACACACACACAGTATATATATATATACACACACACACACACAGTATATATATATATACACACACACACACACAGTATATATATATATACACACACACACACACACAGTATATATATACACACACACACACAGTATATATATATATACACACACACACACAGTATATATATATACACACACACACAGTATATATATATATATATATATATACACACACACGTATATATATATACACACACACAGTATATATATATATATATATACACACACAGTATATATATACACACACACACAGTATATATATATATACACACACACACACACAGTATATATATATATAGCGCCTACAGGTTCCATAGCGTTTTACAATCAGAGACGCTAGAAAGGTCCAGAATCTCTGTGTAGTAGATATGAAAATGAATTGCTCATTTGTTGGTAAAAGACCCCGATTTACAATCTACGCTGATGTTTAGTAAATTACCCCTGGAGAATTTTAAGCTAAGCGATGCTATCATTAAAAGTAGCGTCTTGTATTCCAAGCAAGTCATTCTGTAGCAGAGGGTTAACCATATAAACAGAATAAAAGTAGCGTTTCCTGTTGCTATAGAAACAGCCTATCAGTGGCTCATTTTGTGTCATGTGACAATTAAGTGTTCCCAACCTAAACTTTGAATGCAGCAAAATGTGATTGGGGGAAAGTTTGGGCGCTAATACGATGTCCCTTAAAGGAAAAATAATGAGGATCCATCATCTGCACTTTAATGCAAATAACTGCGAGGCCTCTTTATAAGATGCCCCCCTTACCAACACATGGGGGGTTATGCTGAATCCACCAAATTATTATTATTATTATTTACTGTTTTATATGGGCCATCATATTCCGTAGCACATGAATTTGCCCCTTTTGCCCTGTATTTTCCATGCAGGAGATGTAGTTCATACACATAGATTGCTCAGGGTGCTCTGTGTGACACTGGACTGTCCCTTTAAGACAAAAACTTATTTTACATAACTGGTAAAAACGTGACAAAAGCAGAATAAAACACTCTAATATATATTACGGGTATATATTATATATATTATATTATATATTATATATTTTATATTATATGTTATATATTTATTATATCTTATATATTTTATATTATATCTTATATATTTATTATATATTATATCTTATATATTTTATATTATAATATATATTATATTATTTTTTTTCCAACCATTTTTAAACTGTGTGTCTCAGGGATTTTATCCTAATTTAACAGTTCATGCTACACAACCCATCACATGGCAGGTAGACACCCACAACCTGGCGTTAAACGCCCCAAATTATACTAAAGAAACCAAATCCAGGCATAAAATACAAATTTCCATAAATAAGACACTCCTTTTGCAGTTTTCCCGTTCTGTGGATTCCAACTCCCATGACCCTCATCATCATTGCGGTACAGATCGATGTTCCAGTGCATGTTTCGGGCATTTTAGCGGGGATCAGACAATTGTTTCTATGTGCCGGCTGCCAGCATGCGGTTATTTTTATTATAATAAAATATTTATTATAATTAAATATATAATTAGCATGCAGCAGCGATCTCTGCGGCAGGGATTTTATGTTTTTTTCTTCATATTTGTCTATATGAAGAGGTCTATATGATGTTTAGAATAATGGAAGATTTTATACATGTTTATAGAACCATGCGTGTTTGGTTTCACCAGCCTGTAATTAATTTCTATTGTGGTTTTGTTACTATTTGTATATCAACATGTAACTTAATGTTGTGAATACACGCTAATATTTGTGCAAAAAATAAATCTCAATGCGTAAAAAATACATTGTTAACATGTAATTTAACATTCCACCCTATCCATACCCCTAAACTCTCTTAACAGTCCCTTACATTATTTTCCTTACCACCTCTGCTGGGTGGCAGACCTACAAATGTAGCATCCGTAAAATAATTAATTTCTTCAAATGCCCCCTAACCTCTTGCCTGTATTCGTCTTCAGCTTTCCAAAATCCAATTCCATTTTTACTTTCTATAATAACGCAGTTATCAAGGCGGTCTTTTCTACTAAATTGGCGTCCCTGCCTTGAATTCTCTCTAATCTAATGAAGCCCTTTTGTTATGATGATGATGATGATGATGGTGATAATGATGATGATGACGACGGGAAGCATCTAAAGTTATTCCATTACATATATAGCTCTAGAACAAAGGAGTTAATTAATCCATCGGGATTGTTGAGAAACATGACGTATCCGGGGATCGTGAGCCCAAGAGCTTGCAATCTGTTCTTGGTTCATAGCATAGTGACTTTTCTCCAACTTCAATCCAGTCTGCGGCTTTTTTTTTTTTTTTTTTTAGGCTTGTAAGGACTGCCTTTAGCTAAACCGAGCTGGGGATACGAGGGAAACAGCTGACGTCAAAGAAAAAGTAAACTAAGTGGTCTGGTTCCTGTATCAGTGCGAGGAAGACGAGCCGAAGAGTGAGAGCTTTATCCTCCGAATCCAAAGTGTGCAACATCTGTCTGGGACGCTTCCCATGCACACCGCGTGTAAGTACCGTGTCGCTCTGCGTGTCGCTCTGCGCTGGGATACTCCGCTGAACCGCTAACAGACGGAATAACCCCGCATTCTGCGCGTTCTTTTTTAGAATGTTCTCATTATTTGCACTTTCCCTCTTTAAACCTTTTTTTTTCTGCTAATAGATGCGATGAAACCGACTGTGATGTCATGGCTACAGATCGTTTTATTATTATACGTGTAAATACCTTATTCTGCCCGATTACCTGGATCGCCGTCACATTGTAAAATATTATTGTTTTGGAGTATGATGCGAAAAAAGATGTATATTAAATTATTAACTCTTCGCTTTGTGGTATGGGTCCTTGCCACCCCCTAAGAGTAATCAAAGGGTTAAGTTCTGCCAGTGATATTTTTTTGGGGGGGGAGTACAGGATTTAGAGTTTTGTTGATTATACTTGATGATTTAGTAAGTTCAGAAAATGATGATTTGTAATAAGAAGACTTAGAATGTGAGTTATTGGAGTGGAACGGGATATTTAACCCGTTGTGATATTAGTGTGTAGGGTGGGCTTTGGAGAGGAGGCTTGTTTTATGTTTGATTTTAATAGTTGTGCGTGTGAATATAAAATGTCATTCAATCACTTTGTGCCCTCGGTATAGAAAAAAGCTATTAACACAGAAACATAGAATCTGCTGGCAGATCGGCCCCATTCGGCCCCCGTCTTGTCGCCCGTTTCTCCTGCTGTAAAGACTCAAACCTTAATCAGTCGTTGCTCTCGTCTTAGATTCAGGAGCCGTATGCCTATCCCATGCGTGTTTAATACCCTCACTGTATTACCCTCTACCACTTCTGCTGTTCACTTATGTGAAGTTATCTACGTGTCTGGCTTGGACCATACCAATCACATTGGACCATACCAAGTTAAGTGTTAAACCTACCTGGGCAGATCTGTATTCATATGAAATTTAAATGGATTTACCCCATCTAAATTTGCTGTTGAATAACTCGTCTTATTCAGAGACATCATGTTTATTAACATGCTTTTTACAGAATTTTTTTAAAAAAATATTATTTTTTTAGGGATATTAATAAACAGAACTAAAACAGAAGCCAAAAATCCCTCGGCAGTTATGCCTTAGGGTTTATGGGGCGAGATGCAACTTTAGCCGTGTACACATAATAAAATAATGTTAAATTAGGCTGTTTACCCTTCTATGCCTTTCGGAGGTGGTATAACTCAATCACAACCCCCTCGATATTTGGGCTGTCCCGGCACTCATTAAAGGGTTAAGAATCATAGTAATTCTAAATGATGGAATCCACGTGTTGGTGGGTATGTTTAACCACGAACACATACTTTTCATTCAGAGATGTGAATGTTTATTATGCTTCGACCGCCAAAGTCACAACTACGAAGTGACTGCAGATGGAGGAAAGGAGAGTTAAAGGGCTCGAGTAGGACAGGATGCTTTCCCTTTAATATCTAAATATCTGGAATGGTTCGGGGTGTCTGGATTTGTCTCGGGTTGAAAACCCTGTATTTTTACCGTTGTCTCTGGGAAAAACCCTTCTTAAGGGGCAAAAGGGCTTCAGGAAGTTCCTCTCCAACCATAGAGAGGTCCTTCTCATCCAGAAGTCCTGGTGGCTTCAGGCTCATCCCAATCTCTGATGCAGAGATCACCATGGCTACCATTCTAAATGGAGCCCTAGAATCATTGCCTTGATTGGTCATTAATTTAGTAGTCTTATTAAATTCAGTACCGGGGTGTATAATTAGCGCGGCCACCTAATTGTTGGCCATTACCAACTGCACGATGTCTCTCCCGTGACGCACCTGATCGCCTCTTCATGATTTGCTGTTCATTTTTCTTTTATGTTGGGGCAGAATTCAGGAGCCGGGATATATTTGCCCTAAATGCCCTTATCAGAGCTTGTGCTGTCTGAACAATATCCATACCTAGGAATATCTCAGGGCCTGGCCCCCAAGATTTCCCCCACCTCTCCCGCTCTTACAAGGGGCAGAAGGGATCATGTCTGAGATAATGGGGCAACTTAAACGGCCCACAGAGGTGGGGTAACTCCCAAATCACCTTGAAAAGGGTACGTAGCTGGTGAAAATGAAACACTTTGGCCCATAGGCCTGGTAATCATCTCTAATTCCCGACGCCACCTGTTGAAATCTGGATAGTCCCTACAACCCCATTAAAAGATTAAAAATATATATAATAAATAATAAAAAATATATATTTC
The DNA here is from genome assembly GCA_029215755.1 of Spea hammondii. NCBI lineage: Eukaryota > Metazoa > Chordata > Amphibia > Anura > Pelobatidae > Spea > Spea hammondii. Next base: position 3,372,894 of record JARDYJ010000005.1, read on the forward strand.
CATGGAAAAATATTTCGGAACCCACATTATTACAGAGCATCCCAACGCTTGGTATTTTTTACACTACCTATTTTCTGCGATCGTCCCAGAAATTTGGCCTTACTTTTAAATCTGTCGTTTTTATTCTCGAAACTAAAGAGCCGTAAGCACCGAATGTTAAACCAGCGTAAGCACAACACGCGATGAAAAGTAAAAGGGATTTATAAAAATAGAATAAATTAAACAGGAAAATGGAACAAAAAAAAAGTCCAGAGCCTAATTATCTTGTTTACGGCTCTGGAGAGCCTATAGGACGGCCTTTTGTTGTTCTCCTTCCATGGCCGCCGGTCCTCTTGCCCTGTCGATAGGACGCGTGTGCCCTGCCCATCCTGTGGGCAGATCAGATCCAGTGGCACCGTTTGGAAAAGATGACAAATTGATGTTTTGGCCCCGTTCCAGAAGACATCACGCAGGCCGTGGTCTCCTTATCGCGTTTCCTAAGAAAAAAACAAACGTTCCATCGGTCTGAAGACCTCGCTTTCCTGTAAGACGTTCGGAAGGACGCCCCGCTAGGGCTCTCCGTGTTTTTTTTAACTTTTGTGTATTGCAGCCGTTCATTTAAAAAAGCACATTTTCTTAAATTTTTTTTTCCTGATGTAAGGATGTTACTCTACAGGTGACTCCGTTAAAGGGCCCGGATCTCCAGCTCGCCAAATACCAACACGTAATCGCTTTGCGTGTAGTCTGGGGGGGGGGAATCCCTTTCCACCCTAAATTAAAAGAAAACAAAACTAATAAAAATTTAAATGTACCCTCTAAATGTCAAATTTACTAAAAAATATATTTTTAGAGGAGGTGTGGTTGTGGGTGTGGCTAGGGCGTGGCTTTATCACATTTTTTGACATGGTGTTATAAAGCCATTTCCTGCTTTTTTGTTTTTATTTTATTTTTTAGCTGTTTATGAAACAAAGGCATTTAAAAATAGAGTAAAGTGGTTTATTTTAGTTTAATTCATAAAGCCGTTTCCTGCTGTTTCTATACAAATTATGGGGGATTTTAGGGCCGTAGAACCCTGCGATCCCCTCATACCCAGCAAACATTCTGACCTCCTAGAAAAGAGGGGCATCAGGGGAGGAAAGGGGGCATCAGGATTTGAGAGGCATGAATTTATATTTAAATTGAAAGAAAAGCCCAGTAGAAAAAGATGATTTTTTTTTCTTTCTGAACTGAAAATGTATTTCTTATTCTTACTTTAAACTAACCTTATCTGCAGGCCGCCATTGTATGTAGTGATGTCATATTTGGTTGCCATCTGCTACTCATTGAAATCCTTTGTTTACGGTGAATTTTTATGCCACCGGCAGCTCAATGCATATTTGAAGAGTACTTTAATACGTATTCTTTGAAATGTATAAATACAAGAGAAGCTGCAGCTCCAAAGCTGCAGCCAAATGCCTCCTCCATGGTCCAACAATCCGCTTCACTGATTGAAGCAGCCAATCAGCGACAGGACGGCATTCCCATTGAAGTCAATGGGAAGGCTTTCCAACGCATGTTCACAGGGGGTCTTCCCCCTTAAGAAAGCTTAAATAGCCAGGGATGGGCTATAGAGCCGAGGAACTGCTAGCCCGCTAAACCAGCCGCCCCAGTCACCCTAGTTGACCCAGCAAAGCCCAGGTAAAGTTTTATGATATTTATGATATTATTATTTATTGTTTTATATAGCACCATCATATTCCGCAGCGCTGTACAATGGGATGCCATGTGATCTGCATTCTATCACATAATCTAGAATAAGTGATATATTGTCTGGATGGAGGCGATGCCCTGTAAGGTCTAGATTAATATGAATAAATATTTTATCGCAATGACACAAATCAAGATACGACCGAATAACCCCCCCCCCCACTATCTCAATGCCCCTGAGAACAGAACTCTGGAAATTTTGAATTTATTGGGTATTAAAAAAAAAATCCTAAGAATTAACATTATATTCTACTTCCACGGCCAGTGGAATTGTGGTACTTTGCCAGATTCTATTAATTGCAAGTGGCTAATGGAAAAAACATCGTGAGCCCTCTGGCAATATCTGGGTTAATTTTAAGATTCCCGGGAAACAAGTTTATTTGCTTTACTTTAGACACGGACAAAAAATATATATTCTAAGTTTAATATCTAGGGACGCGGTTGTAGATCAGGCATTTTTTTTATGGTATTTTTCCGTTCTAAAAATATATGTTTCTCCCAGGAAACAAAACTGAAGTTTTAAACAATTTCACTTTTTTTATATTATTTTCTTTTTTTTTTTTACTTGAAAAGTTGCAATATACATTAAATAAGTCAATTATAAATTTAGAATTGTCCGCTGGTTGTACAATTAACTTGTTCAGTGCCACGGGGTCAGGGCTGGATTAACCAGGGGGCATACGGAGCAATTGCTTGTGCGCTGGGTCTATAGTTAGGGGCAAAAAAAAGAGGGGCCCCTTCTTGTGCTCTAGGGCCCCAGGCTTCTTAATCGGGTCTTGCGCTCAGACAATGGCTCTTCTCGATCCTTCGCCCCCCCCCCTGGACTTGTCTCGTGGTGTATTTTTACTTAACGACATGAGAAACAATTTAAAGCCTCCCATCTGGCTTCTTCCAATAAAAATAACCATTTATTTCTGGCGCGGTTGCCCTGGTACAAATCATTTTTGATCTCCAGCTAAACCAAGGGCTTCGAGGTCCGACCTGAAGTGGAAGCTTTTATTTACATAAGCTTAGACTTTCCCCATGAAACGTTTATTGGGAAAGTTCAAGTGCACTTAAAATATTTAAGATACTGTTACGGTAACTAATAAGTGGCTTGTAGACGATGGGTTCTCGTAGTGCCTACAAGACGTGACGGAGTCAGGGGTGGAAGGAAGCTATTCTTATAATATGTGCTATCATAAAAGGTTTCCATGTAATCAGCCACATATTCTGGCCTGGGGTGGCAGGTCTAGGGGGGCAGCAGTCCACCTTCCACAAAACCGTGGGGCAGATCAACCTCTCGGGCAGTCGTGGCTGGGGGGGCCGCTGTAAGTGCTGCCTTGGGTCAGGCCTAGGGCGGTTCCCAGGGTAAAAACCCCTCTGCATGTAGTGATATTTGGTCACGAAAGACCCCTACATTGTGCTAAGCGGGGAAAGCGGCATTTGGCCCCGCCTAGATCCCACCCACTCCCCACCCCTTTCCAGTCTATTGGGGGCTGGCCCCACCTCCTTATGGCAGCTTCACTGCTTTATCGGACACGGGGGGGGATATGCGTGTGATTATTTAACCTGCAAAAAGTCCACTATCCATAAATGAATCATTGCCGGCATCTATAGGACCTTTACTACTTATAATGAGTGGAGGGCAATACGACAGCCGCTGCAGACTGCGTATGTAGAATCGATTGCAAGCTTCTAAGGTTACTTGGCTGAATCCACTTTTTCTATACTCAGGAAAGGGTTAGAACCCATAAAATACTTGCAGGCGGGGTGATAAACACATTGAGTAGAAATGCTTGGATGGTGGTGGGGGCAATATGGTGGTTGGCTAGTTTTTACTCCCAAGTATGATCATTAGGTAGTGATATGTAAGTATGTATGTCTCTATGTATATATTATATATGTATATATATATTCTGATCATACCGCTACGATATTTTAAGTGGCCTGAGGGGGACACTTTTACTTGTCCAGACATTTAATGTGACTTTTTTTTAGCTGTTTGTGTAACAAAAGCATTTAAAAATAGAGTAAAGTGGTTGATTTTAGTTTAATTTATTAACCCATTTCCTGCTGTTTCTATACACATTATCGGGGCTTTTAGGGCTGTAGAACCCTGCGATACCCTCATACCCAGCAAACATTCCGAGCGCCGGGAAAAAGAGGGGCATCAGGGGAGGAAAGAGAGATTTGGGGGGCTCTTGCTACGTATGAAACATGATTGTGTCTAGTAATAGTTGTCTGCGAGTAGATCTTAGGGTTGAGGATTATGTGCTGGAACTTTCCATGTGGGACCCATCGACGTGCGACTGTCTGGCACCAAACCAACTAAACTTGCAATTGAAATACCTTTTTTGCCAATAATTTGCATTAACAGTAAGTGGTGATTCATCAGAGTCAACTGAACCGCACACCTTCCCAGAGCAGACTACAAGAGCGCTCCCTTTCTGGGGGAGTGGCTTCATGTAGGGGTAGGGCTAGCCATTCATGGGGGTGTGGCTAGTGCCGCCACGCCCCTGCCCATAGAAAGTGAAGAGTGACCCGGAGACTCAGGAAAGCAGCAGTTCTCCCAGAGACTCCGGGTCAGACCTGTAGAGTTCCCAGTTATGCTGAACTCCAATTAAATATCAAAATATTATTATTTTGTTAGATTATTATAACGTTGGGTATAAACAATAGGTGATAAGGGATTGACTGTGGGGCTGGGTGATTAGACCGTTCCCTTGGTTTGTATGGTGATGATATTTCTTTTTTAACCCCTTATTTACTAAGGGTATAGTGCTCCCTAAAACCTGAAGTTAAATTAGTGAATTTAGCATATGCCCGTTTAACTATGATAACCCTTTTATCATCTTTAGTGTACCCCAAAACTTACATATTGGGGGGTTTGGGGTTAGATACAGATAGAGATAGAAAAATCACCATTATTTGCCCGCATAACCTAAACGAAATCAGCACGTGTAGGTTCGCATAACCAGGGCCGGACTAGGGATGACTAAGCTGCTCTGGCACTTTAAGGCCGATGGCCCACTAAAAAATGCATGTCCGGCCACCGGCTGGATACATGCGGCCACATGTTGCATTTGTTGTAAGCAAGGATTTAATTTTTAGCCATGAAAGAGTCTCTCATAGCAGCTTCCTTCGACTTTATTTGATTTATTGATAAATCAATTACAAATATGGCTGCTTTAAGGTAAATGTTTTATATGATGCGTGGAGCTACAAAATTCTGAAAGGAGTTAAATACAGTCTTTTTTTTTCCATAACAATTTAGACAGTAGTTAAACTGTAGCATTTTCCATAAAAAAAAAAAAAAAAAAAAAGCGTTCTAATTTATGCAGTCCCAGTCTTAAAAAGAATGCGATGTTCCCGTCATTTATTTTTAAGCTTTGTAAATATTGGGGTAAAAGAAAAATAAATGAAAGTAAGTATTTGTAGCAAGGACACTTTACAGAATGTGGAAAAAAAAAGGTTCTTATATTAATGTAAAGTAATGATGTTCATGAGAATGGAACCACTTGAGCTCCCCCAAGGCTTTGCTTGCCCCCTGCTCTCCGGGGATCGATCTCGATCATTTGAGGATCTCATTTGGTGTCTGCATTTTATTCATGTATAAAGCATATATACATATTTAATATATCTAACGTTCTTCTGAACATTTAACACCCGTTTTAACACACTTTTTTTGGTGTGCAGCTCATATTCATACCCCCACCGGGTTGGATTTGGAGTCTCCAGTTGATTCCCTACTTCCCCGGGTCAGTTTCTTCTTTCCCTCTGCAGGGGAGCGGTGTTTGGCCACACCCACTACCTCCCACTTCCCGCCTTCTCCCCACCCTTTTCCCTCCCACTAAAGGCGTCTCTTCACAAATCCACTCCCTAGGAAGAGGAAGAGCTCCCGGTGGCCTACTCTGGGAAGTACCGGGGACACTGGGCGTGGGAATTGTGGGTCGATAGAGGGTTCTTGCCCACATGTGTGAGTGGAGCCTTAAATGCTTAAACGTCCCAGCGTGGGACCCCCAAAAGTTGATAAATATAGGGAGAGAGAACAACATTAACGTCTCTATTCACAGCAGCAGGTCGCTAACCATTAGACAGAGGCTGCAGCTACCATCTACCTTCCATATGTGACAGTGTTTACCAATATGGCAAAATAATATCTTGCGTCTAGGTCCGGTTTCCTATTTTTACGCGCCGAATATCCTTACGACTTCTACGGACAATGAGTCTCTCAACAGAGGTTTGGGTACCAAGTAGGGACTGGACAAATTAAGCAGGGACACTTGGGGGGTATCTTATTGGCCTCATATTCATTTCTTCACCACCAACCTTCGCGTTTACAGCGGCAGGTTATATAGTATCACCTGACCAAGGAATAAAGACTCTTTTCCCCTATGGATTTCTACCTTCTGGATACAGGGAGCTTTCTGTGACAAACTATATACACGGCGAGTGTTTTCTGTAAATACCCGCACCGGGGAACACGTTTTATAAACACACAAACCGCCTGGAATTTCCTGGTTTATATCTAAATATATACAACATGATATAATAATAACTATATATAAATGCATGTATACGCTTATTGTCCTGGTGAAGGTTCTGGCGTTATATACGGGTGTGTATACACACGCAAAAAAGGCACAATTGTGTCTGTCGTATGATGTGTTTACATACACATACATTTTGCTGTTGTTGCTGTGCAGGCTTGAGGGCCGGTGCTTCTAAACCAGGGGCGTCCAAACTGCGGCCCTCCAGTTGCTGCAGGACTACACCTCCCATAATGCTCTTTCAGCTAAGGGGCTGGCTGAGGAGGATGGGAGATGTAGTCCTGCAGCAGCTGGAGGGCCACAGGTTGGACGCCCCTGTTCTAAACAGAAATCAGCAGCCTTTGTTTACAAGTAGCTGCCTGGTGGCTGGCTGAGAGTTGTGGTCTTCATAAGCGGCATGTGCCTGGACTTGGAAAAAAAAAAGAATGCATTCTAAAGTACTTTGTAAGCACTTTTTTCAAACCCGCGATAATAAATAAAATTAATTGCTTCGTTTAAGGAGAAGTTGCAGCTCCAGAGTTGCAGCAGAATGCCTCCTGAGATGAGGTGGCATCTCCCCAAGGTTCCTTGGCTCCTAGACTTCGCAGAGCTCTTATTTTTTATCCATGTGACTGTAGAAAAAAAAAAATGTCAATTACTAATCATTGTTAGTTATTAAAGTATTTATTTCTTTGAACTATTAATATTCCCAGACTCCTTGCACCCCCCCCCAACACGTACCATCCAATCCTCCGTCTGCGGCACCGCTGAGTGGGTTTGATGTTTTCAGTGAAGATTATTCCTCATCCGCTGTATCCAAGTGCTTGACCCTTGTGGTTGGCATGACGTACGCGTCTTTTGCAAAAATAACTTTTACTTTTGTTTTTTTCCAGGGAAAAATATAGCGGGGTAAAAAAATTAAACAGCTGGATATTGGATAAGTTAGTTCAGTACTAAAACACTAAAATTATAAATATATATTATCCAAAATATATTATATATATAATAACTGTGAACATGGTGTTAGCATGTGTGCATGTATGCTGTAAGTATGTGTGTGCTTGTTACTGTATGGTGTTAGTTTAAGTGTAAATGTTAGTGTATGGTGTCAGCATGAGTGTGTGTTAGGATAATGTGTTAGAGTGTGTGTTTTAGTTTATGGTGTTTATGGTGCGTGTGCCAGCATATGGTTTTAGACTGTGTTAGTGTATGGCATTATCATCATTTCGGTGTTAGTATATGGTGTTAGCGTGAGTATGTGCCAGCATATAGTGTAGGAACAGCCTAGTTGTGTGAGGGGGACAAAGTGCATGTATGTGAAAGTGTGTGGTGTTAGAGTAAGTTTGCATGTTAGTATGTGAGTGTGTTTTTGCTACAAAGGGCTCCGAATAAATACTGCCCTAGAGCCTCCATTGCAGCTGAGACCCCCCCCCCCGCATGGGGTCCCTGGCTGAGGTTCTTAGAAACGACAAACACTCTTTTTTTCTCCCTGGTGTCCACCAAAAATATCTGAGTAATGGTTTGAAGTCCAGAGCGGTCGCTTTTGTTGCGTTTGGATAAATGCCCCAAACACACTGTGTAAAGCTGCGATAAACTGGAGACAAGTTGGTCAACATGATATAAACAGGGTATTAAATATACATTTTTATTACATTTTTAATAGACATCTCTCAGAGAAAACCCTGTTCCGATGACCAATGCTGATCAAAGGCTTTATAATATTTGCTGCCAATATTACCGTAATTAACACTTTTCCAAAAAAAAGTTTTAATATCTGACTTTTTATCATCTACCCTGCCTTTCCCTCTCTGCTGCCATCGGCTTGTTCTTCTATCTTGGTCCATCTCTGTTCATATAATTCTTCCGCCAGTCCCTTAGCCTATTTCATTATCAAATATAGAAGTGGTTCTCTTAATACCAACGTTAACCCATTTTTAGGTGAACTTACCAAAACCCACATATGGCAGACAGACAACCCCAAGGGATCTCTACTGAGAAGTCACCACCTTCTTACATTAACAAAAGGTAGAAGATCTAGAACCCTACCAGATTGTTTTACACTTGGAAAGTCCAAGCAGATCCCTGTTTTTGTCGTCGTGTTTGTCGTATATCTTTTTTTCGGGCAGTGATGGGTTGCCTTGCGAGCACAGATCACGGTGTTTGGATATTATTTTATGGCAAGCTTGGCAGGTCTTTTTGTGTTTCCCTTGCAATACCACTCATTGCCACCGGGGAGTCTAAAACGCAGTAATGCTTGGCAACCTTTTCACCCTGACTGGATCAGTTTTGTGGTCCTTTTGCTGAACAAATGCTCAGCAGGACTACATAATGCGCTCTTAGTGTGCCATCAGACAAATGTGTGTTGAATCTCATATAAACAGGTAATTGGGTTAGGCTTGTGGGCTAATATTTTCCAGTGGTTGACCCCAGTAAATAAAAAAATATATTCTGCCAAGAAAATCTGTCTTTTTGAAAACTTTAGCATCAACTGGACAGAAACTGGCAATTTCCAACCACTGACGTCACCCCCACACAATATCTTACTTAAAATGTTGCCAGTGATGTCACAAGTGGTCACTTGATGGATACATGGTGGGAATCCCACGAGTAACCCCTGGTGCTACTTTCCTTTCAGATTAATAACTTTTCTTACTCAAGCTCCAGACACCAGCCCTTCCATAGCCATAGTACAACATTCTAATACAATTAATCAATGAATTAAAGATTACTGAGGCTTTTTTTTTATTTTTTCCTTTTAGGGAATTAAGGGTTAGGAGGAATTTTTTTTTTTTTTTCATTTATTCTTATTTTTTACATTTTTCTTGAATTTTTGTAATCATCATCTGCTCATTTGTTTTGGAAAAAAGAATTTTAAATAAAAAAAAAAAATTGCATCAAGGCTCTTCTCTCATCAATCGGTATTTAAAATAAATGAGAAAGCCTCTGTACCCGTAAATGAATGTATCTGCTGCATTTACCATATCCTATGGCAGGTATACCTAACAATAAAAGATTCATCTGCGACGTGTCTTGTTGAATTTTTGTAGACCAAATACAATATATTTCCCTATTCTGTGTGACAGCTCCTTCTACAGACTCTTCAAATGTTTGTCTTACGATATTTAAAAAAAGAACACATGAATTACACATTTTCCACCAGTTACAACAAATTATGTATTGCACTTATCCTTGAATTTACATTTCGCAAGCAGTTACAAAGCAGGCGTTTACACATCTCAACACCGAAGATTATTCTTGAGCTGTCAAAGGGTTTTCTCATCGTACCGATTATTTCTCTGGGTATGAAATAAACTCTAAGCACATCACTCTGTCCTCTTAAAAAATATATTATATACATGTAGGTGTATATTTTACCCAGTGTATAAATGTGTACGTTTATAAATATATACATGTACCAGGGTCATCCCAGTACCTCCTATATACAGCAAGCAGGTTTAGTAATTTAATGCTTTGGTTTCTCCAAGAACAGATAGGTGGAATACGATCTCCATCTCTCCATGATATTAGACATAGAGGATGAGAAAAGGGTTTATCGGCCCCTGTGGACAGTGCCCTTGCAGCCCTCTACCTGAGCCAGGACTGGGTCCTCACGGCCTGCTACCCCTGTTCTTTGCGGGCTTTGGGGCACAAATGGCCCTTTACTAGGGATTGGTGCCCAGGAGCTCCTGTCTAGAGATTAGGACTGAATGTCCCCTTCCCATACCTAGTGTCTCCTTCCAGGACACTGGGGCCTAGTGGCTCCATTATGAGCTTTAGAGGCTGGTGGCCCCATTGTGATGCATGAGGCCGCATGGTTGGAGGAGTATGAGGTGTGGTGGGAGAAGCATGGGCAGGGTGGTCTTGTCTTTAGGTTTGTTGGCCCCAAGATTTCTGATGATGGCCCTAGGAAATAGCAACCTCAAAAAAAAACATAAGTAGAAAAAGGCATTTAAAAAAAATGGTGAAAACACTTTAGCAAATCATTTTTTTTTAATAAAACCAACATTAATTGATTATACAATGTCTATTATTATAATTAAAACAAAAGTATGCTCAAAAAAAAAATATTTTGCTTCCTCCTGGTCGCTCTGCCAAGTGCACTCCGTATGTTTACTGCTCCCCCATTTTAGGGCTAAATGTGAAATGCCCGTTACTGAAATCCCGAAGGAGTCAATGGCTTTATTATGTATTTTGGTTTTATTATTAGTATTATAATTAGTATTATAACTAATCGAGTCATGTTCTCGGCACTGGACCCAATATCAATACACCTTCTGCTGCAGAAAACTTTGTTTTGTTCTAACAAATCTCTTTTCAGGTCACCCCTTTTTTTTATCCAATATACCGTATGTGCGTGTTCCTTTAACATGGTAGTAAATCAGGTCCTGTCACTTTAAGGCTTGGGGACAGACCCTAATGCATGTCAAAGGGAAAGTATATGAAGGACTCCTCTTTAAATATAAGTATATATATATATATATATATACACACACATATTGGATACAAATATATATAGGGAATAATATAGATATAGATATATATAGGGAATATATATATATAGATATAGCTATATATAGGGAACAATATATATATATATATATATATATATATAGGGAATAATATTGATACAGATATATATAGGGAATAATATATATATAGATATAGCTATATATAGGGAACAATATATATATATATATATATATAGGGAATAATATATATAAAACATCCAAAAATAGTTACCGGTACTCCAGGGACTTCCTTAAGTAATCACTCCAGAAACTGCAGTTTTCTAATCAACGTTTCAGTCTATTTATTAGACTTTCATCAGGACATCATAAATAATATATATAGATATATATAGATTTATATAGGATAATATACAGTTATATTGCCCACCCATGGAGACATCCTGTAATTTTCAGAAGGACGGAATGAAAGTATTCTTTCTATCGTATTGAGTCATCCATTCTTTGACTCGTATTTAAAGAGGATTCGTCATTATTGTGCTCTGTTTATAAAAGGCTAGAGGAGGGTCTTTGAAAAGTCTGCGTTTCACACCATCCGCTCGCGTAAATAATAAATAACGGGATCACTATTTGATTTCTCAGTGACTCAGTGTTTAGATAATAACTATATGAGGTAAGGTCACCCTAATAAAAGGTTCATTCCATGTATAGTATAGAGATTACGTGAGACAAATAATGATGTCATTAACATTGTCTGAGTCACGTCTCTGTAGGTGATACCAGCAGTAGATACATTACTGAATAATTACATACTAATATAATGCTACTGCCTTCAAAGGGTACGTCTAATGGGAAATATCTCTCCTTCAGCATGAACTCCAGCGCTGTATACAGTAATATAACCCCCCAGCACTGTATACAGTAATATACCCCCCAGCGCTGTATACAGTAATATAACCCCCCCAGCGCTGTATACAGTAATATAACCCCCCAGCGCTGTATACAGTAATATAACCCCCAGCGCTGTATACAGTAATATAACCCCCAGCGCTGTATACAGTAATATAACCCCCAGCGCTGTATACAGTAATATAACCCCCCAGCGCTGTATACAGTAATATAACCCCCCAGCACTGTATACAGTAATATAACCCCCCCAGCGCTGTATACAGTAATATAACCCCCCAGCACTGTATACAGTAATATAACCCCCAGCGCTGTATACAGTAATATAACCCCCCCAGCGCTGTATACAGTAATATAACCCCCCCAGCGCTGTATACAGTAATATACCCCCCAGCGCTGTATACAGTAATATAACCCCCCAGCTCTGTATACAGTAATATAACCCCCAGCGCTGTATACAGTAATATAACCCCCAGCGCTGTATACAGTAATATAACCCCCAGCGCTGTATACAGTAATATAACCCCCAGCGCTGTATACAGTAATATAACCCCCCAGCGCTGTATACAGTAATATAACCCCCCAGCACTGTATACAGTAATATAACCCCCCCAGCGCTGTATACAGTAATATAACCCCCCAGCACTGTATACAGTAATATAACCCCCCAGCACTGTATACAGTAATATAACCCCCAGCGCTGTATACAGTAATATAACCCCCCCAGCGCTGTATACAGTAATATAACCCCCCAGCGCTGTATACAGTAATATAACCCCCCAGCACTGTATACAGTAATATAACCCCCAGCGCTGTATACAGTAATATAACCCCCAGCGCTGTATACAGTAATATAACCCCCAGCGCTGTATACAGTAATATAACCCCCAGCGCTGTATACAGTAATATAACCCCCCAGCGCTGTATACAGTAATATAATCCCCAGCGCTGTATACAGTAATATAACCCCCAGTGCTGTATACAGTAATATAACCCCCCAGCCCCGTATAGAGTACTACACCCTAGAAAAAAACCTGATTTTATCTAATTTTGTCCCAATAAACTCCCTTTATCTGCAGACCTGGAGCCGCCGTTGCTGTCAGTCAGGTGATATTTTGGGTGACTTTCCCGGCTCAAACCCCACACTGAGCTGATGCTTTATGGCGATGCTAATGAAGTCCGTTCCTCCATAGACGTTCACTAGTCAGAATGTGCGGCTGGGTGATTAAGACCGAGTCATTCTATTATTTCCCACAGGCAGTATGATAAGGAGTCGGAGCGTTTGCCTAGTAGACCGGGGCTCGGATAACAGAACTAGAAAAGTGCAAGATGTTTAATGTAGGAGGGAGTTCCTTTAAACTATTTAGTGATTACACCTATAATAGGGCTTTGATATACAGTATATATATATATATATATATATAGCTTCAATAGTGATTCCCTACGGCAACAGCTTTAGCATCAGATGACAAAAATGGCAAAAAGATCGAGACAAAAATGGATGATTACAGGTATTTAGGAATACCGGGGTTTGTAATGCTGTATCCAATTACTGGCAAGTAGGGGGAACAGCATCTCTAAGTTTTAGTAAATCAAAAGAAAATAAAACAGTCTGATGAGCCTTATTTTCAATAATGGACGGAGACGATGATGGAAGACGGGAGCCTTGGGTCATGGGAAGAGAGCGTTCAGAGAGATGTTGTGACATGTATGGGAGGACAGAGCCGCGGAGGGTACTTCATCCTCAAGTCGGAGAACAATTCTCCCCCCTTTTCTTTGTAGAGCCATATTTGGTAAATTTCACAAAACTGTTCTGTCAAATAAGTTAAGAGATTTAAATAAAATGACTCAGATCGTTTAACCCTTCGCTGAAAACACAGAAGGCTAAATCATAAAAACTGAAACGGCGCAGGGCAGATTACTAAACAGAGCGGAACGCGGGTGAGAAAAAAAAAAAATTAACATTAGTTCACGCGCGGCAGATGTTCCAAAAGCTCCGTCCACCTTCAGTTCCCGAGTCTCCGGCTCGTTCAGGATTCATCCAAACAAAGAAAAGGAAAATTCACATTTTGAAATGTCGCAAAAATAAATTGTCGCATCAGAGATAGAATCATAACCCAATCAAACGCCATCTTTTGTTATTATTCTTTTTATTTAATGTTTTCTTTAAATTCTAATATATATTTTCTGGCTCTAATCCACTTTACGCATATTTCGGACATTTCATGCAAATTTTTCTTCATTTCCCAGCGCACATTGCACAAGAATCCTATTGGCAACCCAAACAGGAAGTTTGTATGCCACTTCCTGGAGTCTCCTGACACACTAGCCTCTACCGCTAAATATTGTTGCCAGCCGCGCAGGTTCATCTGTAAAGCTATTATCACAAATATCGTAGGGCGGGGGGGGGGGTTAATTTAAACCGTGTAATGGAGCAGCAAGATGGCGGCTCCTGCATATAATAATAATAAATAATATAATAAAATCCGATATTAATGGGAGATTTTTGTATTTAAAATATAATAATACACGGCTGAGATTATATATATAATTTTATTATTTATCTTTTGGGGCCTTTTGAGAAGTCAATTGATTTCTTTCCCCAGGTTTTTATAATAAGATAATATATTACGATATATATGACATCACTAATATTACATGACAGAGATGATAAGTTCCTTATGCTTTCTATAGAATCTCAATTGTAATAAATACACATTTAAAATTTCGACCAAAGCTTGTGATTTTTTTTGCAATAGTACATAATATGTTCCCGGTTTAAAAATCTCCTTAAAAAGAAGGAAAAAGTGAGCGTTATAATATTATTAAGTCTAATTGTATGTACCTTCATGTGAATGTCAGAAGGGTTGTGGATAGATACATTAATACATTCATGATAGGTGGATAAAAAGAAAGATAAATAGAAATCTATTCTGCCCCGAGAGGGCAGAATTTAAGGGGGTATATATTAATACCTAACGCCTCCTTCTTGTTTCAGGCATGTCCGTCTGGCGTCTGTCTGTGTGGTAGGACCTTAAAGGTTCCATGAAAAGTCCATGCCGCTTGTTACTGCAGCCCGGTGTCACATCCTCATCCTATGCATAGAGAGCCAGACACATTTTACAGGACCTCTGTTTTTTTCCCCCAAAGAACACTAAGGTAAGATTTATTTATCCAACCTGCGCACGGAGATGTTTTACGTATTAAAAAACAGCCTGTTGTTTTTAATTAATGCAAAGTCTTTAGGAGGCGGATTCCGTATCTTTCCTGCTTTTACTGTACCAATGCCGAACATGAAATCTTCTTTTAAGTCACAGGTTGGATGGCGTCAACTAACTTGTACCATCTTAGACACCTAAAAAATCATCTTAGTCTCGCCAACCCCCTACTACGCAATTTGGAAAAACGAGGAGGTCGCTAAATTTTTTTTTTTTTTTAGCCAAGATAGATTTAATTATATGTGTTCTATTAATTATGTGTTCTATTCACATAAAAATGATATATTTTTATATATATGTTTTATATTGTGTATGTTACCAGTGGCCAGGCTTCTAATTCCTGTCCTGTTTCCCCCCCCCCAGATAATCTGAGAAGAAGTAACGATGGAGTGTCTCTTTAACCGGAAAACCAACGGCACGGTTTATCCTTTAGATATGAACCGCACTTCTTCTTATATAGACTCCCCTCCTATAAACCAGTTAACGGATCTAGATAAGACCCTCCACGTAACATTTTACAGCCTCTGGGTTGCACTTATGGTCATCAACAGCATGATTTTCCTGGTGGGCATCGTGCTGAACAGTTTAGCGATCTACGTCTTCTGCTTTCGAACAAAGTCGAAGACCACATCGGTTATCTACACCATAAACTTGGTAGTGACCGATCTCCTGGTTGGACTTTCTCTGCCGACGCGTATTATCATGTACTACAGCGGGGGAAGCTGCTCCACGTGCTTCTTCGTCCACAGTTTCACCTACTTTGTTAACATGTATTGCAGTATACTTTTTTTGACCTGCATCTGCGTCGACCGCTACATGGCTATTGTCCAAGTGGAGGCGTCGCGCAAGTGGAGGAACCCCAACTATGCAAAAATGATATGCATCCTAATTTGGATATTTGCAGTGGTGGTCACCTTTACAATCTTGACCACCACCATTAACCATCCATCGTGCTGTCTCTTTCAGCTGTTTTCGTTGACATTCTTCGAGTACTTTGTGCCTCTGATCATTATCACCTTCTACACCCTGAGGATCATGTGGGCTTTATCCAGGTCGACTCTCATGAACCAAAGCCGCGAGAGGCGCATGAAGGCCGTCCAGCTCCTCATCACCGTCCTTATCATCTTCACCGTGTGCTTTACGCCCTTTCACGTCAGCCAGGTGGCCATATGCGTCAGCAATTCCATATCACGCAACGTCAGCCTCATTGTCTACCATGTTACGGTGACCCTCAGCAGCCTCAACAGCTGCATGGACCCTATTGTCTACTGCTTTGTCACCAACAACTTTCAGTCCACCATGAGGAGCATCTTCAGGAAGCATCACCCGGAGCAACTTAACGTAGATATTGTGGGTCTGCACAAAAACTCTAAGGGCTCGGGGACAATCACAGCGATATCTAACGCTATAGTGAGCCTACCACTACAAAGTAGCACCCTCATATAGCCAGGATGTTCGAGCTGCAGTTACCCCCCAAGAGAGCGGATGTAGGATTACCAGGCCTGAGAACCTTGGACACCAACCCTTCCATATAACTGCAGATACGTTCCTTAACAATAACAATGCATTCCAAAACACGGGATACTTAACCTGCTGTTAAAAGGGTGACTTTTTATGAAGACAAATTTTTTCAAGAATGGCGTTTTTTTTTTCTTTATTTTCCTTTGTATTATTATTAAGCTTACAAGGAGCATTTAATCTATATTTACAATAAATTATTTTGCCATTACTGAAAGCATATGCAATGTTTTTGGAATTTGTATATAGAAACGAATCGTCGTGCCATCCAACTGGCCTCGGTTTCCGGGAACAGTCTCTTCTTTCTTCTAGTCTTGGTATTTAAGAGACCCTGAGTTTATGTTGGTTTCAGGATTTTTTTTTAACCTGCTTGCATATGTTTTCCTTGCATGTGGCAGAACATCGGTTTATTGATTTTTTTTTTTATTATGTCTGAAAAAAGGACCCTGAAATTAATGCAAGTTGAAAAAAAAGCGAGCAAAATCATCAACACCCAAAGTTGCTTGTGAGTTGCAATAGTTTTTTCCCTTTTTTTCTTTAATTTTTTTTAAAGATTTTTCGACTTGTAGATAAGGGCATGCAAGATGTCATTCAACTTGTGTGCCCTCTCTTGTAACTTCAGCATTTAAAGTCGCAAGCAGCTGGCGTGGTAGTAAACATACAAGTTGTTTTGCCGGTGTTAGTATGTATGTTAGGCTGCTCATTAGAGATAACCCTTGACAAAACTCTCGTCTCTCTGAGAGATTAGTAGCCTCTCTATCGTACATACCTAACATTGTCTGTCTATGACTTTGGGCTAGAATAGGGATGACTAAGCGGCCCTGGCACTTTAAGGCCAGCGACCCACCAAATGATGTAAGTGCCGCCACCGGCTGGATAGGTGCGACCGCATGTTGCATTATTATACTCAGTATCGGTAAGTATGCAACCCTACTGGCCACCGGCCCACCAGGCAACTGCCCAGGCTTCCAGACTGCTGGTCCAGGCCTGATGGGGTATGTCTGACAGACTTTGGTTCACCTCGATAACTCGCTTAACCCCTTAATGACAAAGCTACGGGCTCAAAATGCATTGTTTTAAATGGGTTTTAGGGACCGCCCATTGTCCTTAAGGGGTTAAAGTCAAGACTGCGCAGCACCCGGCCCCGCGTGTTCTGATTCCATGCCTCACAAACTTTCTAAGTGGTCTCAGCGCAGGTTGTTGCCACAGATGAAGCTCATTACAGCCATTATGGTTCAGCCAGAAGCAAAGTGGTTTTGCTGATGTCTGTTTAACTCTTTGTGAATATTTTACCTCAGCAGATAATATGTTCCAGGCAAGTTAAGCATACGGCTCCTGAATCAAAGACGAGACCAACGACTGATTAAGGTTTGCGTCCTTATACCAGTAAGAAACAGGCGGACTAGGCGGGGGCCGAATGGGGCCGATCTGCCGGCAGATTCTATGTTCATATGTTAGATAGCGTTTATGTGAATGTGGTAATAAATAAGTCTATGGAACTTCTAATTCGGTGGCATATGTCGGGAATGTACGTGTAAAAATGTATCCACTTAACTTGTGCTAAAACTTTGGGGCTCCCTTTTGAATGGATATTAATCGCTAACCTCTGCTGACATCAATGAAGTCGAGCGAAGCCCATTGCCTTTGTCTGAGGGATTAGTAATTTCCGTGTCTTGGAGATACACTAAACGCCTGAGGGATATTGTCTGTCTTGTGTCTGGAGGCATGGGAACCACGTATCTAAGATATCATCTGTGTGAACTTTTTCTGTGTATTTTTCTGGAATATTTTGAAATGTGCAGACGAGTCTCATAAAGACGCAGTTCTTCCCGTACTCTCGGACATAAGCCAGACTCCCAATACACACAGTACGAAAACTCACCTAACAACTCCATTTCTTTACCTGGTCAAAACCTTACTTGGTTCTAGGATAGTCCTATGCCCATTCCATACAAGCTTAGAGAGGATATCCAACTATTTCTTATTTTTAGTGTCAGACTAAAAAAAAGTTGTAGTTTTTGCCCCATAATATAAAGTTTTCAGGCAGCTGCATATCAGCCGTTTGTATGATTCTCGCTCTGTTATCTGATCCCCAATCTACTAACTACCCCGACAATGGAACAGCTCAGTCTCAATCACCCAGATGGACACTCAGACTAATGAAAGTCTATGGAGGAACGGACTTCTTTAGCATGGCCATAAAGCTTCAGCTCAGTGTGGGGAACTTTTTTGCCAATACCAACATTTATCTCATGGGTTGCCAACATCAAGTACATTTACTAATCAGTAAAAGAATGTTACTTAAGTACTCAAGTAATTCAGACATTATATATAAATATAAATATATATATATATATATATATATATATGTTTATCTACGTATATAATTAATTTTTTTAATGAAAGTTGCCATACAGGTAAAAGCTGTAAATAATATATTGTATACAATAAATTAACCTGGATTTTTTTTTTCTTAATAAACTCAACTAAAATAATAAATAAAATAGAAAAATACAGATTACTAAATGAAAATCGCTGTCATTAATATTTTATTTTTTTTTAAATTCTGTAAAAATGTTAAACCCTTCATCACAAGAACAGGATAACAGAATACCTGCCCAAACAAAGTTTACTTATAAGGAAAAAAACCGATAAAAAAGGTAAAGATTTCCGGCTGAAATATTTAGGTTTAAGACATCGTCTGTATTTTTGAGGGTTTGCATTGTATATGGATACACCCGACGTGGCAAAACTCGCCAACGTCCACTATTATGATGTATTATGGCCCCCAAAAAAAGGTTAATGGAAGATAGCGAGCCTGATCCTCCCGGCAGGATGTAACAAATACCGTATTATTTTAAGGATTTTTAATAAATTCAATTATTGACGATGCGTCACCTACAAGCTCCGCAACAAGGGATATGAATACAAATATTTATAATAGATGTTTAGTTTTGGTTCCATTAATAGAAGTGAATTAAACCCATGGCACACTGTCTGTTCCGTTCATTTGTTCTTTTCACCGACACTGTTAAGCCAGCCTGGCTCTGCTCCAATCACCATTGAGCTGAAATAACGGGGCAATTTTATTCTAACAAGATGGGGCTTTTGTGGGTGTTTCAGTAATTGTGATTTATTTTGATTTTATGAAGGCTTTTGATACAGTTTCTAATAAAATGTTACAAATCAAAGGAGATAGCTAAGCAATATTTCTTAAGCCTGAGTTGAAAACTGGCTTAAAGATAACATTCATAGAGTCCACCAACTGGACAAACACGGTAAGTAGGGTTCCTTAGGGTTCTAGACTCAATGTCATTTAATGTCTTTATTAATGATCTTGCGGTGGATATTGAAAGCCACAAATTGGTGTTTGCAGATGACACAAAATTAGGTAATACAGTGTGAAGTAGATGTCACTTCCCTGCAAGGAGATTTGGTCAAATTGCAGAATAGGGCGACCAAGTGTTAGATGAGACTAGGGCTGCAACTAACGATTATTTTAATAATCGATTAGTTGGCCGATTATTTTTTCGATTAATCGGATAAAAAAACAATATGCAAATTTTTTGTTTATTTAAAATTTAATGAACTGAATGTTAAAAAACAACTTAAAATTTACATTAACATTCTTATTTTGTTATGATGTAATAAAAAAACAATATTTTCAAAGTACAAAAACCCAAACACAATATTTATGAAACAAAATAACCCCAAACATTCTGAAAAGAGGTGGACTATTACTGTTCAAGAAACTTTGCCCCAGCCCTGGCACTTTGCACCCAGCACTTTGCACCCAGCACTTTGCACCCAGCACTTTGCACCCAGCCCTGGCACTTTGCACCCAGCACTTTGCCCCACCCCTGGCACTTTGCACCCAGCACTTTGCCCCACCCCTGGCACTTTGCACCCGGCACTTTGCACCCGGCACTTTGCACCCAGCCCTGGCACTTTGCACCCAGCACTCAGCACTTTGCCCCAGCCCTGCCACTTTGCACCCAGAACTTTGCACCCAGCCCTGGCACTTTGCACCCAGAACTTTGCACCCAGAACTTTGCACCCAGCCCTGGCACTTTGCACCCAGCCCTGGCACTTTGCACCCAGCACTCAGCACTTTGCCCCAGCCCTGCCACTTTGCACCCAGAACTTTGCACCCAGCCCTGGCACTTTGCACCCAGAACTTTGCACCCAGAACTTTGCACCCAGCCCTGGCACTTTGCACCCAGCCCTGGCACTTTGCACCCAGCACTTTGCACCCGGCACTTTGCACCCAGCACTCAGCACTTTGCCCCAGCCCTGGCACTGTGCACCCAGCACTTTGCACCCAGCCCTGGCACTTTGCACCCAGAACTTTGCACCCTGGCACTTTGCACCCAGCCCTGGCACTTTGCACCCAGCCCTGGCACTTTGCACCCAGCACTTTGCACTGTGCCCCTGCACCCAGTCTCCAACTCTGCCCTGCACCCAGCCCTGCCCCCACATTCTGCCCTGCCCCCACACTCACACCCTGCACCCACTCTGCCCTGCACCCACACTCACACCCTGCACCCACTCTGCCCTGCACCCAGTCTCCAACTCTGCCCTGCACCCAGTCTCCAACTCTGCCCTGCACCCCCACCCCCACTCTGCCCTGCACCCAGTCTCCTGCCCTGCCCCCACACTCACACCCTGCCCTGCATCCCCACCCCCACTCTGCCCTGCACTCAGTCTCCTACCCTGGCCTGCCCCCCCACCCCCACTCTGCCCTGCATCCCCTGAAACCCCACCCCCACCCCCGCGAATCGCTCTGTGCGAACGGAGCCACACGCAACTAAAAGAAGGCGGAGAGTGCAGCGGAAGCAGGGAAAGCTCGCGGAGGTAAGTAAAAGGAGCCGAGTGCTCCAACAACGAATCGATCACTCGATTAATCGATAACGGAAATCGTCGACAACGATTTCCGTTATCGATTATTATCGATTTTATCGATTCGTTGTTTCAGCCCTAGATGAGACGTAATGTTAACAAATGTAAAGTTATGCATTTTGGGAAAAGAAAAACATATGTAAATGTACGGTATACCTTAAAGTAGGTTGTTTTCGGGAAATCATTAAATGGAAAGTATTCAGGAATAATTGTAGACAATAAACTTTGCAGTAGTGCTCAATGTCAGGCAGCTGCTGAAAGGGCCGGTAAGATATTGGAAGGTGTAAAAGGGGTATTGACTCACAGGGGACAAATATAATTTTGCCTGTGTATAAGTCAATGGTAAGACTCCACCTTTAATATGCAGGGCAAGTCTGGGCACACGTTCTTAGAAAGAACGTTATGGAGCTTGAAAAAGTGCAGAGGTGACTACAAAGTTAAAAAGAGGAATGGAGCACTGGAGGGAATTTGTGTACATGAGGGGATATGATGTCATTATACAGATATATAAGTGGAGAATACCAGCCGCTCTCTGATGACCTGTTCATTAATACCACTGTGCAAAGACCAAGAAGACATCCGTACAGACTTCAGAGGAATTTTCACTTAAAGCAACAAAAAAAGCATTCTTTACAGTAAGATGTGGAATCCACTACAAACTATCAGACCCAGTAAATGTCTTTATATATGGCCTCTAAGATTTCAGCAAAATAACAAAATACAGGGGTATAACGGGTTATAAGGACGGGATTAGTTATACGGCCGAAGAGTATATAATATATAATATGAGGAATATACAGGGATATAACGGGTTATAAGGATGGAATTAGTTGTCAATCCAGTGAGAAATCAAGAGGCCATTTTGGAGTCAAGGAGGAATGGTTTTATCTCATTTTGCTCCAATAAACCCCCTTTATCTGCAGACCTGGAGCCGCCATTGCTGTCAGTCATGAGATATTTTGGGGGACTTTTCCTGCTTAAACACCACACTGAGCTGACGCTTTATTGGACACTAACGCCCTCCCATACTCCCATATTCCTTTAGCTCACCTTTCCTAGTCCCTCTACTGCACTTTTACCTATTGTGTAATACAATAGACTGTAAGCTTGTTTGAGCCGGGCCCTCCTCACCTGTTGCCTCTGTTAGTCAATTTGTTATGTTATATACTACTTGTTATGTCCGGTCTACCCATTTGATGGCGCTATATAAAACAATAAATAATAATAATAATGAAGTCCGTTCCTCCATAGACTTTCATTAGTCAGGGTGTCCAGTTGAATGATTAAGACAGGGGCTTCCCACAGGCAGTATGATAAGGAGTTGGGGTGTTTGTCTAGTAGTTTGGGGATCAGATAGCAGAGTGAGAACTCTGAGATACAAATGGCTAATGTGCAGCTGCCTGAAAACAGTAATGTAATGCGAGAACTACAAATGTATCATACTTTTAAAAACATATTTTTAATCTGATACAAGTTATTAAATGATTATCATTGAAGTAACAGTAATTTAACCAATGACTGTGGGAATAATGGTTACCTAATGCTGCCGCCTACTGGTCAGAAAGGGTATGGCACCGAAAACATGACAAAACAAGTGAAATATACCGTATATTCCAGATACAAAAATTCAACGGCTTCGAAAAGACTTTGGACATTAGACAAAAGTCTCATCAGTGAAACTTAATTAAAGCACAGTAGAGAAATACTTCTATTATTTGGAGACAGGAGGGAAAAAAATAATTAGGAGAAATTGAAAGTAGAAACACAGAAAGCTCCAGGGAAGGGGTTAAATCCAGCAAAAACAAAATCATGGAGTACATGGATAACATAATAAAATATAATATTACTCCATGGGAGGGGGGTGCTGGGTAGGGGGCATGGGATAGGGTCTGTGTCCCTTAAGGGAATCATATTTGTTTTAAGCCCCTCTTACCCCAATGGGCAGGGGGTGGGGGGAGCAAAGATGCCCCCTACATGGATTTCTTAAAACGTACTCTTTGAATAGTGAATTAATGTGTTGCCGGCTTTTTCTTTCTTGCAGGCACTCGCATATCCTTGCATCTCCTGCATGTAAGTGTATGAGAGTTGTTAATATTTATTGCGGGTGCTAACCTGAGTTGGCTTTAGTGAATTTGGGAGTTGTACTTTTTTTCCGACTCGTGCGAGTTTGTTGCTACGAACTCAAGTTTTTAGCTAACTCACTATCACTGACACTTTAGTGAATAAACCTAGAACTCAGACCTTGGATCTCTGGAATATGCTGCCCCCTAGAGGACAGGTGAAGGACAGAGACATAAAAAGGGCCACACAGGGTCCAGCTGTGACCATTCCCCGGGTCCCAGGGTCTCGGCAGCTCTGCACCCTCCTCCATGGTGGGCCAGCGGGCCGTCATCTCACGTGAACTGCATGAGGAGCTGTATCTGGGGTAACATAAGTTCACACCACGCGTTTCGCTGAATAGGGATATACGCCACTTAAAATGAAAAGAAAAAACAAGGTTCTTACGGGAATACATTTTGAGAGAATTATATAAAGCACATGTTTTCCCCCAAAAGCCAGTATCTCAAACTGGTATAGCCGGGACATCACAAATTATCAAGTAAAATTATTGCTGCAGAATAAACAGATTGGTGAAATAATTACATAAAAGATATTATATATAAAATATATTTTATTTTATTTCTGTATGGATTTTATAACAGAAAAGAAACGACCTTTATCTGTAAACAGGAAATTAGACTACGTTCTCCTGGAGTTAATGATTCCAACGTATCCTCTATCCAGAATAATGCGCGACCAGTATATCCCATTGTACAGCGCTACAGAATCTGATGGCGCTATATAAAACAATGAATAATAATTATGAGTCTAACAACCAAGGTAGAATAACTAAAAATAATGCTGTATGCTTGGTAGGGCTTTCTCTCTCCTGACCTTCTCTCTTGTCTCTTCTCCTTAATTACTCCTCCCGGAGCCCCCAGAAGTTTAGACCCCAAAAAGTTGGGCGACACAAGCAGGTTTACTGTGTTCAGTGACTTTTTTTTTTTGAGATTGTTGGACGTAGCTGTATTATTCCAAAATAAAACGGAGCCTTTATTTGAAGTTGAGACTCCATATGAGCGAAAGCCTGTGGACACCTGACCATCGCACCCCTATGAGCTTCTTGGGCTTTCCATTCCAAAACCATGGCCATTAACACAACACTCGGCATTGGGCACCTAGCGGGGCAGAAATGTCAAGAACTGACCTGTGGCAAAAGGGAAATCCTATCAGAGTGCCACGTTTAAAGTCACGGAGCTCTTCAGTTCAACCAGTAGAATCACTAGGATGGTGTGAGCCGTGTTTATGATGTCATACACCAGATAATACCTTATTTCCTCCTTTTTTTTCACTCCCGGCAGAAATGGCAAACAAACTGCAGCCAGAGGAGCCACTAAATGTACCAGATGGTGATGGTGATGGTGACGTCCGTAGACCATATAACAAAGACCATTAACAACCCTGATCTATACTGTTATAGGCTTCTGATAATATATTATTACTATTATTATTATTATCTTTTATTTATATAGCGCCAACAGTTTACGCAGCACTTAATACAACACATAAATTCAAGGGGTCGCAAGCTTACAAATGAGGGAAATAAATAGATTATAATTTCTTTGTGATTAATGCAATATATGATTATCTATTAAGATTTAGTGTACTCATTAAAAAGTCATGTTTCACATTCTTACAGGTGGGTTTCGTGGTAAACAACTTTGAATTACGTGTTCAAGGTCTTGCAGATGTCCGTTCGTAAACAACCTTGAGTGACATAGTCAAGGTCATACCGAGTGGTGATGCCAACTTTTGGTTAAGGGTATAGCGAAATCTCAGGTTTGGGGGGGGGGGGTACGGCGCTTACTGAGAGACCGTATCCCACGGGTATGTTACAACGTATTATCTTTATCGCCAAGCATTATACTCATTCTCATATACTCTGCTTTATAGATACATTTTTGGATCCAAATTAATCATTGTTTGTATTATTTATGTACTCAATAAACAGAGTTTGGTTTACAATTCTCAAGTCCCTTTATTTTATTATACCCTCAATTATTCATTATGAATAGAGGGACCTTACCATTTATCTAAAATGATTTCTTTGGTAAGCTCTGCTAAATCCTGAGAAATAAGAAGTTAAAAAATACCGGTACGGACCGCATCATAATAATACGGCACCGCAGATGGGACGCTTGAGAACTGAATTAATTGATGTTAAGTAACATTTAATACCTAGGTTTATTCCTGCGGGTTTTGCTGCGCTGTTTAAAGCACAAAGTGGGAGAGATTTAAGAGACGACGACGTTGTTTTGTGTGAAATAGAACAGGGACCGGGGGGGTCTGGGAGCAAAATATTCTGTTATTAGAATTTGTATGATGGACGAAGCAGGGCAACGTCTCCCAGTTTCCTTTACTAATTGAGAAATCGCTCCCAATGTGGCTGAGCAAGTAATGATTAAATTACACATGAGGAGCTTTTAACCAACATGGGAAGACAACCAGCTATAATGCCAGGACCATGGAGCCATGACCCCTTACAAGCAGGGCAACGGGGAACACCCCGAGGGCAATTATATGTCCCTGAAGCTGATAATGAATTGCGCCTGTTGGCTGATACACCAGCAGCAGAAAGGGTTACTACGTTAGAGGAATTATATTTTATGAAAAATGTTGTTAATACGAGCCTTGAGGCTGGTGCCGCCTGTAACGGGAGGATCCGGGGCACCCACGCACCCCAATGCCGAATATTAAAGAACAATTCCAACTAACTCTGAAGAAATTGCACGAAAACAAGGTTTAGTTAATGCTTTTTTTACCCCGTGGGCTCTCTATAACCTTGGAAGAAGCTGTGGGACACTATTGTATCCACTATCTACGAGAAAACACATGGAAAAGTATCAATTTCTGCTTCGGCGGATACATTGTCCGCTTATAGTTTAGGTTTCAGATTTACCAGCCGTAAACTTTTCGTGAAAGGACCGGCCGTAATCTTAGACATTGAAAGACGAATTTAAAGAATGACAGAAAATGAAAAAGCAGAAAACAAATGCCAGAAATCCTACGGAGTGTGGACCCCGTCCTAGGAAAAATATCTTACAGGAGAAAATTCTAACAAAAAAGATAAAAATAAAGAAAAAAAAAGTAGGAATTAATCAGTCAACAAAGAGGCAGACGTTTTCAAAATAGACAAAGTCGTGGTCCTAATATAAAGATTATCGCATTCATGACTCATCTCGTCCTTCCAACAGATATTATCAAAGGGATCTAGGAGCGTATCTAGAGTATTTGGCACCCTGGGGGGATTCTGTATTTGGCACCCCCACACACACAAAAAAATAATGTTGGCAAGAATATTTATTCCACAAAATGTATGTCAACTGCAAAAAAACTAGAAATCTGGAAAAAATGATTTATTAACTTATAAATAAATGAATTAATTTTAAATAAATAACATTTACTGAACAGATATGGTACAGCATAACTCCCATTACTATGCACTGAGCCAGACATTGACGGTAGTGCAGCATAACCCCTAAACCCCTATCACTATACGGTAAGCCAGACTTTGACGTGGTTGGCCTCTGCCCCTAAAATAGCTTCCCCATGCACCGCTGCCCCTAAAACAGCCTGCCTGTGCCACCGCTGCCCCTAAAAAAGCCTGCCTGTGCCACCTCTGCCCCTGAAACAGCCGGCCCCCTTTCCTCTCTTGCAGATATCACTGGTCCGGGGCCGGTCTATCATCACTGGGGCCACTCAGACGTCTATGCGGACCGACGGCCGCCTAACGTGGGCCTGCAGCTCACTGTTGTGCCTCTGGCGCAGGCGCGCTTGGCGTGAGGAAACTTTTTCCCCACCGAGGTTCCTGCTCCCCCTGGGCGGGAAAAAAAGAGTTTCCTCACACAGTGTGCGGGCGCCACAGCAATGAGCTGCAGGCCTGCATTAGGCGGCCGTCACGGCAGACCCTCGTCCCACTTTAGGTACACTACCGAAGGGCTCAATATCATGGGCGAGAAATACTCTCCTGATATACCAGATTTAAGAAAATCAAGCGAGCACTACTAGTGGGGGTTATCGTTTGAGGAGCCAAACCCAATAGGAAAGTACAAATGGGTAAGAAAGTCCAGACCGAAAAAAATGAATAATCTTTTTCTGGAAATCACTTATAACGGACTGAAATATAAAGGCATTTTACACACACAAGCGGATGTATCTCTAGTACAACCGAATATTCTAATCACTGAATCTCACTTCAATGTCACTATAGAAACTCTGGGAGGAAAAGGAATATCTCGTCTTTTCCATGAGACAATAAAAAAATCATGGTTGGTGGAACATCCTAAACGGCAACAATCGTTTTAAATGCTTATAACGATGTGGCTCATTTTACTGATATTGTTTTAGAGCCTAAATTAAAATTAACTATTTCTTATGATGTTGAAGGTCAAATTGATCAACAAGTAAAGAATTGCTCTTTGACGTATAACAAACCACATTTTAAGAAATTAACTATATATAAGGATGTTTCTCAGCGTTGGGAAAATCAAGGTGGGCTGAGAAAGGACTTAACCCATCGTATAACACCAGGAACTTTAAAACGCAAGCTCAATATAAGATAAAATCTTTAGCCATTGCTGATATTCAGATAGTTATAAATGATCGTTTATATTTATCATATGATAATGAGGAGGAACATTTAAAAACTTTACAGAACTTACTGATTTTTTTTCTGACGCAGGCTATATATTATATATTACATATAATATATATATTTTATATATATATATATTGGATTAATCTCCAATTGCAAAGAGAAAATTACACAAATCGGTAGACCACAGTCTTTGAAGCAAGTATTATTGGATTGCGCAATCATGCCATGCTCTTTGTACCAAATTATAATGAACTAGTAGCCCCTTTACGTAGAGCCGTATCTCGAGAAATTAGGAATGAACAGAAAAAAATTCCATTCATACGGACGAGTGAAGAAGATAGCTCTTTAAAACCGCTTATTTTAATCGATCCATACTTCTTCATATTTATCACAAAAAAAAAACCGGACAAAAAGTTGGAACAAATTCCTTTGTATAACGAGGGTGAAATAATTCCTGTGGCTCTGTTATCTTCTGTGTATACCGAGAGAAAAAATACTCCCTTAGAAAAATTACTAACTGCTGAAAAGCCGTGATTTAGCTCAAGGACGCGCATCTGTTGCTTCTGTGGCAGTGCTGCAAGAACAAACAATTCCAGATAAAAAAAAGCTTTGAAAAGTGAAAAGTCGTTGGCTGAGGTCATTTTCTATCGCAGAGGAGCCTCAGTTAAATTTTGTTTATCATAAAACATTACCGTCCTTAGATGTTAGACCTTCCGATGTTACCAATAAAACATGGGAATGTTCCCAATGATCCTTACACAGCAATATTAATGAATTAATGATCAATCTTTCATTCTTCCACCTGTATTACAGAGAGAGAAATTTGTACAAGAAGCCCATGCGGGTTTAGGCCAAGCAAATTTAGGACGAGCTAAGGTGTTACTACTTTTAAAGAACAGGTATTGGTGGCCCAATATGAAGAAAAAGTATGAATGAATATCTGTGAATGAGTGAATGAGTGCTTGTGAATGAGTGAATTAATGTTTGTGAATGAGTGAATGAGTACCTGTGAATGAGTGAATGAATATGCGTGTGATAGCATGGATGTGTAAGTGTGGGGGCATGCCACAGGGAGGCTTTTGGGGGGGGCAAAGATGCCACAGGCATACGTTTTAGGCAATTCTAAACAATAATTGCTGGTCAACAAATCTAATCATTCATAAGTTTTTGCAGATGAGTAAAAGTGAGAAAAGGTCATTTTTTAACAAAAAATCACCATATTTTATCATTTTTTATGGTAAATTAGATGATATGATAAAAATAATGGTATCTAAAGAAAGCCCTGTCTGTCCTGAAAACAAAACCAATATGTAATATGTGTGGGAGCATGAAATGAGAAAGAAGAAAATCACAGCTAAACAGCAACACTGAAAAATGTTAAGAGAGCCATTGTCCCACAAAATACTACGAGTAAGAAACAGTCTTGTCATTAAGGGGTTAAGACTCAGCTCGTTACTTTAGCTAGTATGATAATGCACTATATATCGTCTCTAGACGGGGGCATTAAACTTTCTTTTGTAGGACAAAAAAATTATTCAATTTACAGAGAAATATTTCTATTTAGACCTTTTGGCAAATGGTTCATATATTGTGATGAGCTCTATTGCTGATTGTGGAAAGCCTGCTATGTAACCCTTCGTGTTCAGCACGAATCACGAAATCCATTGTTTCGGAGAAACGTTGTATCCTCCCATAAAGTCTTATCACCAGGAGGGACGGGTTTCAGCACAGATACCGCAAATAACTTTAAAGCCGCCCGACACAGGCTGTTTTTTAGCACATTTCCCTAATTTAAAGATAACCTTGGGTTCTACACAACAGCCCCTGGAAGAAATATCTAAAAAGCTGCGGGGAGCGTTATTAAGAGTAAATATTCAAGAAGGACATTTTCCTCGTTTCGGTAAGTCTCTTGCCTCGTTCTTTCCTCAGGTTGGAACATTTGTAATACATGCTGCAGATAAGATAGAAGAATTGGGAAAGAAGTAATACTTTAGGAATATTGGGGTGTGTAAAACCTGTTCTTTTTGCTATTACAGGAATCCTCTCTGGAGATCGTTTTCATTGATACGTGGAAAGAAAAAAAAATCCGAAAAATGAATGATTGTGCTACTGTATGTTTTCTCATCACCATTATTCCCAAAGCTCTTAGAAAAGAACTTACTGATCGGTTTCTTATTTGCTACAAGAAAAATGGAGATACCTATGATTTTTATTATGTTTGCCGTGAGTGTAAAATAAAAATCAAGGATGTTAATAATCCATACATATTTGTACCTAACAAAGGTTTTATCTGCATCAAGAGCAGCAAAGCTCACGATTCCTTTGATTATCTGCTGAATAAACACAGCGGCTGCTGCGGCGTGAAAAAGGACGAAGATTCCTTGTCAGATCTCTCCCGGCTCTGCATGTGAAGGATTTTGCTCATTGCCTTCCATTACCAACAATGGAAGAAAGTATTAGGATCCCCAAGGCGATATTCTTCCTCGGAACGTGATGTTATTCTCGAATACCTTGCAAGCCTCGATATGAACGCAAAGGATCAATACCAACAAGTATATCAAATGACTACAGCTTATCGTCCTAATATCGGGACATTTTGCATTACCAGTAACAAAGAGATCGTTTTGAATGTATATAAGCAACATGAAAATTGTGATTTTTACCGTCTTAATGCTAAACATGATAATTGTGGATGTTTTCCTTGGGAAATTATAAATGAATAGGTGTGTGTTCATACTTGTAGCATAAAGCTACTGAAATGAAAGCCTGAGTTCAGGAAGAGGGTGTTATAGGCTTCTGATTATATATAGTTTATAATTTCTTTGTGATTAATGCAATATATGATTGTCTTTTAAGATTTAGTGTACTCACCCTTTCAGTAAAAAGTGTCAAGATCGTACAGGTGGGTTTCGTGGTAAACAACTTTGAGTGATGTGTGCAAGGTCTTGCAGGTGTCCATTCATAGTAAACAACCTTGAGTGACATAGTCAAGGTTATACCGAGTGGCGATGCCAACTTTTGGTTAAGACAAAGGGTATATGAGATAGCAAAATCGCAAGTTGGGGGGGGGTGAAGTACGGCGCTTACTGAGAGACCGTATCCCACAGGTATGTTGCAACGTATTATCTTTTTATACTCGTTCTCATATACTCTGCTTTATAGATACATTTTTTTTTTCAAATTAATCATTGTTTGTTTTATATATATACTCAATAAACAGAGTTTGGTTTACAATTCTCAAGTCCCTTTATTTTATTATACCCTCAATTATTCATTACGAATAGAGGGACCTTACCATTTATCTAAAATGATTTCTTTGGTACCTGCATGATAAGCTCTGCTAAATCCTGAGAAATAAGGCGTTATTTTAAATAATGTTGTTTTGTAAATCTTTTATTTCACCACTAGGGGGAGTTCAGGTACAGCATGCGTTTGTCTGGTGTAGTTCTCAAACTGACCACTAGAGGGCCTCAGAAGGCTTCGTTATTCTCAATGTCTCAGGTTCCTAGCATTCCATTAACCCTTTCATGACCAGTATTGTTGAATTTGATACCCCTAGGAATAGGAGCTTTCTTTTGCCATATATCACCGATCTTGATTTCCTTCGGGGGAGGAAATGTTTCCGTTGGTGCAAACATGTCCATGAAAGAAACATAGAAAGATGGCAGATAAGAACCAGTAGGCCCATCCAGTCTGCCCAACCTCTGAGTACTTTCCTTTAGTACTTGCCCTTATCCTCAGGGCCGGACTGGCCCACCGGGATACCGGGAAATTTCCCGGTGGGCCGGAAGGTCCGTGGGCTGGGCGGCCGGCAGACTTACCATGAAGACAGCCGCTGAGCGGCTGCAAATGGCAATGAACGCCTCCCTCGGTGCCAGGGGCGGGCTGGGCAGGGGGGCAATTGCCCCCCAGGCTTCCCGAAATCTAATCAAAGCGGCCGCTGGGTGCTGATGCGGCCGGCCGGCATCAGCACCCAGCAGCCGTGTGCGATGGCCGTCTAGTGATGGGAGCAGTGTGAGGGGTGAAAGCTCCGCCCCCTCGCACTGACCTTTCACCCCTCACGCTGCTCCCATCACTATGCGGCCATCAGATTGCTGGGAATGTAATCTGAACGGCCGGTGCGTGCTATGCCGCCGGCCGGCTCTGCTTTAATACTTTTTTTTTACTTTATATGGCAAGCCGACCCAGCTTACCATATAATTAAAAACAAAGTGTTAAAGTAGCTCCGGCCGGCGGCATCAGCACGCACCGGCCGTTTAGATTACTTTCCCAGCAATCTGATGGCTGCATAGTGATGGGAGCAGCGTGAGGTGGAAGCTCCGCCCCCTCGCACTCAGACTGCTGCAGCACCGGATGTCAGGTCAGTGGCATCCTGTCAGCATAGAGGAGAACAGTGTGCAGCTACCAGGAAGTCAAGACAAGTAGAAGGTGAGTAAAATAATGTATTTTTTATACTGTATAATGTTTTTTGTATTTGTTAAAAACAAAAAAAATCGGCATGTGTGTGTATGTAAGTGTGTCCCCCTATATGCCACTCTGCCTCCAGAAATGCCTTATACCCCCCTATATGCCACTCTGTCCCATGATATGCCTTTTAACCCCCTATATGCCAGAGTTGCATATAGGGGTATAAGGCATTTCTGGATGCAGAGTGACATATAGGGGGTCAAAAGGCATATCTGGAGGCAGAGTGGGATAAAGGGGGTTAAAAGGTATATCATGGGGCAGAGGAGCATATAGGAGGGTAGAAAGCATATCGGGGAGGCAGAGTGGCATATAGGGGGCATAAGGCTTTTCTGGAGGCAGAGTGCCCCATGATATGCCTTTTAACCCCCTTCATGCCACTCTGCCTCCAGAAATGCCTTATACCCCCTATATGCCACTCTGTCCCATGATATGCCTTTTAACCCCCTATATGGCAGAGTGGCATATAGGGGGTTAGAAGGCATATCATGGGACAGAGTGGCATATATTATTTTTTATTTAATATGGCAAGCTGGATCGGCTTGCCATATAAAGTAAACAAAAATGTCCCATGATATGCCTTTTAACCTCCTATATGGCAGAGTGGCATATAGGGGGTTAGAAGGCATATCATGGGACAGAGTGGCATATAGGAGGGTTGAGGCATATAAGGGAGGCAGAGTGGCATATAGGGGGGTATAAGGCTTTTCTGGAGGCAGAGTGCCCCATGATATGCCTTTTAACCCCCTTTATGCAACTCTGCCTCCAGAAATGCCTTATACCCCCCTATATGCCCCTCTGCCCCATGACATCCCTTTTAACTCCCTTTATGCCACTCTGCCTCCAGATATGCCGTTGACCCCCTATATGCCACTCTGTCCCATGATATGCCTTTTAACCCCCTATATGCCAGAGTGGCATATAGGGGTATAAGGCATTTTTGGATGCAGAGTGACATATAGGGGGTCAACGGCATATCTGGAGGCAGAGTGGCATAAAGGGAGTTAAAAGGGATGTCATGGGGCAGAGGGGCATATAGGAGGGTATAAAGCATATTGGGGAGGCAGAGTGGCATATAGGGGGCATAAGGCTTTTCTGTAGGCAGAGTGCCCCATGATATGCCTTTTAACCCCCTATATGGCAGAGTGGCATATAGGGGGTTAGAAGGCATATCATGGGACAGAGTGGCATATAGGGGGTATAAGGCATTTCTGGAGGCAGAGTGGCATATAGGGGTTAGAAGGCATATCAGGGGGGCAGAGTGGCAAGCCTGGGGGCAGAGGTGCATAACTCGGGGGTAGGTTGTCAAATGAAAGGAAATAAAAACCAAATATGTCTCAATCATAGCTTTTATTAAATATGGAAAAAAATAGTCTACATGAATTAATAAAGAAATAAAAGTTTCTTACCAGAATATCGTGAAGAATAATGTGATCAGTGTTTTGTTCCACTAAATAAAATGGAACTCTTTCATCTAACAATGTTCGCAGTAGTAAATGTTTTGATCCCATTATGTGTAATGTATTTCATTTATTAGGGCCTTTTAACACTTTTGCTTTCTGGCATTTTAATACAAATAATGAGATAAAAAGAATTGCACATAGTGTGACTCGGGTGTGTATAAGGGGTGCGTGTGGGTATAAGAGCTTCACCGTGAGATAAACTATATGGGGCTGGTCTCCAAATTTTTCCAGGGCTGCTTTTCAGTCCCAGTCCGGCCCTGCTTATCCTATATCTAGCTTGGCCTTATGCCTATCCCATGCTTGCTTAAATGACTTTACTGTATTAACATCTACCACTTCTGCTGGGAGGCTATTCCATGCGTCCACTACCCTTTCCGTAAAGTAATATTTTCTTTTGTTACCATTAAACCTTTGCCCCTCTAGTTTATGCTTGTGTCCTCTTGTTGTGGTAGTATTTCTCCTTTTAAATAAACTCTCTTCCTTTACCTTGTTGATTCCCTTTAAGTATTTAAATGTTTCTATCATATCCCCCCTGTCCCGTCTTTTTTCCAGGCTATAGAGGTTAAGATCCTTTAACCTGTCCTGGTAGGGTTTATCTTGTAATCCATAAACCATTTTAGTAGCCCTTCTCTGCACTTTCTCCAACATTTCTATATCCTTCTGGAGATCCGGTCTCCAGTGCTGTACACAATACTGCAAGTGAGGTCTCAGCGGTCCTCTGTACAACGGCATGAGCTCTTCCCTCTCTCTACTGCTAATACCTCTCGCTATACAACCAAGCATTCTGCTCGCATTACCTGCTGCTCTACTGCATTGTCTGCCTACCTTTAAATCCTCAGAAATAATTACCCCTAAACCCCTTTCCTCGCACGTTGCGGTTAGGACTGTACCAAATATTCTATACTCTGCCCTTGGGTTTTTATGCCCCAGATGCGTTACTTTGCATTTATCCGCATTAAATGCCAATTGCCGCAGCTCTGACCATTTTTCCAGTTTTCCTAGATCGTTTGCCATTTGGCTTCTTCCTCCAGGAACATCAACCCTGTTGCAAATTTTTGTGTCATCAGCAAATAAACGTCCCTTTCCATCGAGACCATCTGCGATATCACTAATAAAAATATCAAAGAGAATGGGTCCAAGTACAGACCCCTGAGGTATCCCACTGGTAACAACACCTCGCTCCGAGTATACGCCGTTCACTACAACCCTCTGTCTGTCACTCAGCCGCTCCTTAATCCATTCAACAACATTGGGATCTAAACCCAGAGATTGCAGTTTATTTAGAAGTCTTCTATGTGGGACGGAGTCAAAGGCCTTACTGATCCAATCCAAATACGCGACGTCCCCCGCAGCACCGCCATCAATTACTTTAGTCACCCAATCAAAACAATCAATAAGATTCGTCTGGCAGATCTTCCTGAGGAAAACCCATGTTGTTTTTGATCTTGAAACCCATGTGATCTCAGATGTTCCACAATCCTTTCCTTTAACATGGTTTCCATTAATTTCCCCACTACAGATGTAAGACTCACCGGCCTGTAGTTGCCCGACTCCTCCCTACCGCCTTTTTTGTGAATGGGCACAACATTCGCTGCTTTCCAATCCCCAGGGACAACTCCCGTTACCAATGATTCGTTAAATATATCAGTTAACGGTTTTGCTAGTACACCCCGAAGCTCTTTTAATAACTTGGGGTGTATGCCATCAGGCCCCATCGACTTATTTGTCTTTACCTTAGACAGCTGAAGTAGAACCTCCGCCTCGATAAACTCACATATTTCAAATTATTCCGTCTTTTTTCCCAGCTGAGGTCCCATTCCCTCATTTTCCTCTGTAAAAACTGAACAGAAATATTCATTGAGGCCGTCAGCTAAACCTTTATCCTCTTCTACATCCATTCCTTTTGTTTTTAGTCTCACTAATCCTTGTTTAACTTTCCTTTTCTCGTTTATATATCTAAAAAATGTTTTATCTCCATTTTTTACCGAGAGGGCAATTCGCTCTTCTGCGTGTGATTTCGCAGATCTTATAACTTTCTTTGCCTCTTTCTGCCTCATTTTATAGATCTGTCTATCTTCCTCACTTTGGGTATTTTTGTATCTACTAAAGGCTAACTTCTTGTCTTTCACGATTTTGGCCACTTCTGCAGAGTACCACAGCGGTTCCCTTAATTTTTTACTCTTCCTCACCAGCCTGATACAATTTTCCGTTATCTTCAATAAAACAGCTTTTACAAAATCCCATTTCTCCTGAACGCCAGGTGCAGAAACGCTTCTCTTTCTCCATGAACCTATCCCTAAATAACCTGTCTTGAGACTGCAAATGGCACCCCATCACAGTGATTACTGGTTCCCATTTAAGGGCCGGCTTTGACCCTTCTTGTGTTTGTAGATTGCTTTGTAAATCTCCAAGGGCTCACAAAAAGCTAAATCTATCCATTATTTAAACTTTATTCTTATTGGCAATTTGCTCAATATTGCACTAGGATGAAAAAAATTAAATTAAAAAAATTTAGATTTTAAGGTCTCCTCACCGTTTGTATGAATCTAGATTTTTATGTGACGCACTACCCGTTATATCCTGTTTACCTGTTGTACAGTGCCGTGGCATATGACGGTGCTATATAAATCAATAACAATAATAAAAACAGGGGTAGACATGCATCAGTTTAACATTTAGAGCGCCATCTAGTGGGCAATAGGAAGCACTGCAACAGAGAAAGCCTGTGTGACTACACCCTTTTATATATATATATATAGTGTATATATATATATATATGTAGTATATATATATATATATATATATATATATATATATATATACACACACACACACACTGTTTTTAATTTGCATATTATAAAGTTGAAGCCTGCTGAAGTTGAAGAGCATCATTTCAACTCCAAGGTACGTTTCCCATGGCCATCATTGGGACTTGGTATATTGTTTGTCATTTCTATTTTAAGCACCCATTTTTAATGCTGATTTATTAAAAAATCTCCTGCACAAGTTCACTGGCACGTTCCGTCTTGCTACAGTTCGATGTGATTATATATAATACTCCATCAGTGCAAGAAGACAGACAGGATAATTAGCGGAGTGGCAGAGTTTGACCGGCGTATATAAAGATGCCGGCGGCAGAGGAATGTACGGCCGTCGATCTCGGATACCGGGCAGCTTGCCGAGTCGTAGGAACTGGAGAGAGGTATTCGTTCCCCGGTGTCACATCGCCATAAGGTAACGGTAGTTTGTGCCCTGATTGGGAATACAGCAGTATATTTTATTGATCGCTGGACAGATATTTACTGGAGTTCCATTAAGGTCCCTGATACGGAACATTTGAATGATACTAATATTAAACGGAGCCTTTATTAAATGTTTCCGGAAAGGACTGTTCAGCTAAGTGTGTAAGACATTTCGACGCTCATAACATATATATTACGCAGGAGACAGTTACAATTGGCAGCCACTGATGCAACTTTGTTCGCTTAACAAAGATGTACTAATAATTATTTAATTAGTGTTCAAATGTATGATAATTTGTGTAATCCTAGCTGTGTGACTATGCAAGTACTGTATATATATATATATATATATATATATATATATATATATACACACACACACACACACACACACACTACTGTCCAAAACTTTGGGGTCACCTAGATATTTTCTTGTTTTTTGTTCATTAAAATAACATGAAATTTATCAGAAATCCAGCACAGACGGGGTTAATGCTGTAAATTACTATTGTAGCTAAAAACGGCAGATTTTTTAATGGAATCTCTTCATAGACGTAGAGAGGCCCTTTATCACTCCCATCACTCCTGAGTTCCAATATATCTATTGTCTATAAATATCAGAAACTGAAACAGGTGGTAACAGGAGGAGGGTGCATGGTTTTGAGCAGTTCTGTCCAAGTTATGTAATGGAGGAGCACATATCACCTCACTCCTTATCATACTGCCTGTGAGAATGGCTCGGTCTTAATCACCCAGCTGCACATTCTGACTAATGAAAGTCTATGGCGGAATGGACTTCATTAGCATCGCCATAAAGCATCAGCTCAGTGTGGTGTTTGAGCCGGGAAAGTCACCCAAAATATCACCTGACTGACAGCAACGGCGGCTCCAGGTCTGCAGATGAAGGGGGTTTATTGGGGCAAAATGAAATAAAACACACTTTTCCGCACCATTTTCAATGTTTTTGATGGGATATTCATAAAAAGCCGTTCAAACAGAAAGCCGCAACAAAGAATCACACGCAGACTACGCGGAAGCTGTTACTGAAATGTTTATTAAGATTGAACAGTAGAACGAAGTCTAGAAATTCACTGTATATGAAGCGAAGGATTGAAAAATCCATTGTTTCGTATATTATTTTTTTTTTTAAATTAAACCAAAATCATACAATTGTAACAGAAAAATAAATCAGCTTTAAAACGATTAAAAAAAAAAAGGAAAAATGTCAAACCTCTTTTCATGCAAATTAACATTCTTCAAATAAAAGGAGAAAAAAAGCTTAACAGTGTAGAACAAATCAAAAGTTATTTCATGCCAACGAAATCGTTCGCTGGACACGCGCTTATGAAACCACCGTCAATGAATCCCTTTTTCCTCTTAAAATCAAGCTTTATGTGTTTAACACACATTTATAACGCCGCTAAACTCAGCAAGAGCTACGATAGTGCTCAACTTAATAAATTGATAAAAAAAAGTCGTTGTTTTATGGCCAGTTCACAACGGAACCAAATATCTCTTTTTTCATTATGAGATGCACTGATCTGCTGACCTCCAGAATGACGATGCGTTTAAAAGTCTGTTCCACCTTCTAGCACCCAGAGGATTAAATTTATCAGTCTTTATCTACCAAGCTTCTTCGTCTTATTCAGTCCCGACGCTTACCGTCTGCTGACTTCTAGAATTACGAGGCGTTTGAGCTTCTGGATGCCTTGGGGGGGTGGGGGGGGGGACAGCGCCACCCTGCGGCACCAGAGGATTAAACGTATCAGCCTTATTACAGCCTGACATTTCTAGGGTTAATAAAGACTGGGGGTTATTAGTGCGATATCGGTATATATTATTTATTGTCCTTGGTATAGTGCACAGTAGGAAAACCAGCATTGGCTCTTTAAGGATTAGAGTGATGGGAGTTTATAAAAAAATATTGCCCTGGAAAACACTCAAGGGGAATGGTGGGGGGGTGGGGGTTGGGGGTTTACAAGCACACAGGATTTGTGAAATAGGTTGTGTTACAGTAAAAAGCGACAAGGCAGTTGATGGCTGGGAGTAGCAGTTCTATGGCGGCCGTACGTAGGTGGAAATTCAGCAGTATGAGTGGAACTGCACCTGGAATTGTTTTTGGACTCTTTAGAAGGGGTAAGTTTTTTGGGGGGGGCTATTATTGGGGCTCCCTTTAGGTCAAGGCATATAAAATCACATTCAAAAAAAAAAAAAAAAAAAAGTAAGCATTTTTACCAAGATCCCTGCTAATTAAAGAAAACCGGGGCTCACCGGAAAAGAAAAATTCACATTTTTTGGAAAATAGATCTACATTAAATGCACTGCAGGGGGTGAAATCATCTTATAGACCGCAGAGTAACATGCGCATGGTTCATATTTATGCTATTAATGTCCACTTTGTATTGTATATTCATTATATATGTGATCGGGGGGGGGGGGTTCACCCCGGCACAATAATATACGGCTGATTATCAAAGATCAAATATTCTGATCGCCGGATCAGGGCGTGGGGTACTTGCCTGGAGGGTGTCAGAATTACCCTCGTCAGCAATTCCATAGATAACCACAAGGGGGCCAAGGATAAGAAGTAATCGGGTCTTTGGTCAAACCTTATAACGCGGTTAAATCCTTTATAGAGCAATCTTTATGCCAACGAAGGCTAAAAATACCTTCGTAACGCTCAGTACACCTGCGGATGATAGGCGTTTTAGTCTCTCTGGCTCACTGCAGAACAGACTAAGACCCTCTTATTACATCCACCCGAGATTAGCAAAAAATACACATATAATCCTAGTTTAACCCATAAACCGCAGCAGGAAGTATAGCGTCTCTTTGGCGAGATGCGGGAGATCCAGGCGTAGAACACGAGCTTAAAATCCACGTATAAAATAACGCCCCCCCCCCCTCAGACCGGGCTATTCATGGAGATATAAAGAGATACCCTGTAAGTAACAATGCAAGCGATGCTCCTTTTATACGATACGCCTGGGTCAGGGTCCCGCGGATGCACCCCCCCCCCCCCCCTCGGCTTCCAAGCTTAGAATTCTGGTTAATGAGAGGAAAGGAAAGTGTCGAGACTGTTGGCATGGCTGATTTCCCCCACCTTCCCCATAATATCTACCCCACGTTTCATCTGTGCTGCTCACAAAGTTTTACTAGCGGTCACAAGGACGCAGAGCGGTGAGAAGGCTCGGGCCGGGGCGGTCTAGCCGTCTAAAGCGCAACTTCATGCAACATGCACTTATTTTAGAAAATCGCATATGTTTTATTGCATTCAAACGCTGCATTCTTCCAGCTGTTAATACGCAACAACGCGGCGGCCCTCTGCTGTAATTACCGTAGCAGGAGCGGATCATGGGAGTTGTAGTCCCTTAAACAGCAGCCCGGTCCCTACAGCATATAAAGTCACATGCAGGTTCGGTCGTTTTAGTACAAAATTGCTATATTGTCAGGCAAGATGCTGTTTATACCAAATATATATATATTTATTTATTTATTTTTACGGACTACGGAACGCGGTAATACTTCAGAAAGCGGTTTACGGAAAAGCTGTTTTTGACCAATAAAATGTGATGTAAAAAAATGACTATAAAATTGGGGCGCATTCTCTTG
This sequence comes from Spea hammondii, assembly GCA_029215755.1. NCBI lineage: Eukaryota > Metazoa > Chordata > Amphibia > Anura > Pelobatidae > Spea > Spea hammondii. The sequence continues at coordinate 3,413,615 of JARDYJ010000005.1, forward strand.
GAAAAAAAAAGATGGGTAAAATTATTGCAAGAAAAATTAAAGTGACTTTAAAATTTTTTTTATTATATATTAAACATTTCCTCCCATTATTATCCAAGTCTGCATTAAAAGGGGGGGAGGGGCATTGCCGACAATCAATTTTGAGATGGCTGTATAAGGCATAGTTAAGATCGTCAGCCTTGGGACAAAAGTGCATGATTTACGATACAGAAGGAAATTGTAAGTCGTCTAAGGAGAAATCAGTAGAAATGTAAAAAAATAAAAAAATAAAAATTACATTTTTTTTAAAAAAATAAAATCAATTCCTTTTTTTGCCAGGATTTTTTAAAACTACAGAACTAGATTCTAAACGTGAACAGACCAACCGCAAACACTATGAAAATAACAGTGTAAACTAATTAATGTTCATTTACTATAACAACTAAAAAAATTAAGTGCAGTCAAAAATAAATAAAAAAAAACTAAACCTAAAATTCCTGAAATTTTTTTTTTAGCGGGATTTCTTAAAATACACGCGCCGTATCACACGCAGAATAACCCCTTATATAACATTGATTTATTTATTTATTTATTTTAAAGCTATATGAATTTCTGTTATACCTAAGGGTGACATGTTGGGACTCCCCGGGGGGAGCCCTTAACGACATGGGGCCAAACAAGCAATATTGCTTTTTTTTTTTGTTTGTTTGTTTTTGTTTAAATTAGTTAAAATTGTGAGAAATCACAGCAGGCGTGAAGGCAAATCACGTAGGGTGCGATTTTCACGGTATATCACTTAACAACACACAATTATTAATATTTCTATATATATTTCTATATATATATATATAGAAATTTGGTGCAAAACCTTGAGAAATGATGACAGATGTGGAAAACACTTTGTATATATATATAAATTTGGTGCAAAATTTTGAGAAAAATGATAAAACATCACAGCAAATCCTCGTCAATATTTTATCAAACCAACGCTAGCGGATTTAGGGTCTCGGCCCCCCGCGCAGAGGTCCCTGATCATCAAACTACTGGAAACTATGGTAACCCTCGTCTCTCGAGTGCGTCAAAGGCCAGGCTTACCTGCGCCATAAATCGGGCAACCGATCGTCAGCCCCACGGAGAATTAAAAATATTGATAATAATCAATTTCTGATATTAACTTCTTTAAATAGGTGTAAATTGTTTAATTTTTCCATTAAAATTAAGCAAATTTTAGCGCCAAGGGCGGAGCGCGAGCACCGACAGCGGCTCAAATTCAAAACAAAACACAGTATTGGCATCCAGAATAAATCTTTTAAATATCCCCTCAATTCAGTATCAATTGTTAGAAGCTGCCCCTGAGCCACAATGAAAATTACAAAAATAAATAAAAAAATGGAAAAATGTAACATTCTTTTTAAGAAGTGACATCATCTTTTAGACATAATATTACATGGTGACTAATACCACAAACGTACTGATGTTTAGAATTATATCTTCAGGACAAGAGATGGTTTGCAACTTCCTCCAGTAATGATGACATCATAGTTTATTGAGGGGCGGGGAATAGGCTCAGAGAGAAGGGCGGGGGGGGGGGGAGGGGGTGTTAATTGGTGGATACCAGGAATTTAAAGGACACCATCATAAACAAAAAGACACTGTTAATGAATTTTAAAAAAAAAATAAAAAAATATCCTATTATGTCATAAAAGCTATAATTTTCAAGATAATTATAGAAAAGTGTTTTTGTTTTTTTTTTCTGATGACATGGCTGCCAATAACAGAGAAGCTGGGGTATAATCAGCAACATCTCTACAATGCTACTTTAAGTACGCAAGCCCAGAATAAACATATTTTCGCCATAAAGATCAAATTTAGTAGGCCAATATAAGATAGAACTCAAAAAAAAAACCCTTTATTATTATGATAGTGTCCCTTTAAAAAAATGACGTTTACTATTAATGGAATTCTAGGAATGACTATAGAAAAATTGTGTTTTTAATATACCTTTTTCCATGAAAACCTAAAATTGAGAATATTTGGCCATGAAATCAAACATTCTACATTCATAAGTATCCGAAGACACGACTTATAACCCGACAGCTGGGTGAATAAATTCCTATCACCCCTAGGCATAGTTTCTCAGCTTCGGTGCGGACCTCGGATGCAGCTAAACTACAACTCCTATAATCCTCGTTCAGCCGGTGATTATGGTTCCACCGTAGGGAGGGACCTGGATGCCGCCTTCCTCGGATCATCGGGACTGACCTGGTATTAGAGCGACATACTGGTGTTTCCAGTACAGAGTCCGGGGATCTCTGGTCCCTGGTGGGCTTGTGGGAAGCTGCAGCTTCCGCCCATCACTGACGCAGGGCAAGAGAAACATTATGCCCTAAAGGCTTGCAATTAACATCTTTGTTAATGACCCGCTCGCCCACATTCAATATGGAGTTATCCACGCTCTCAGCTCCTTTGGAAACGTGATATTCCCAGCATGCCGTGTAAAAGGTTTGCCGTCATACTCGGTTCGGAGTAACGTATCATTTGAGAGCGTGGCCAGGGTAGGGCGACTGGCGCGTTTCCACGGCTCGATGACAATTTACCTTAAAGCAACTAAAACACAGATTAGAGCTCAGCGGGGAGCTTCTATGACACAGAAGTCTCATTTTCAGTAATAAAAGAATGCATGCGCGGAACGGCACACAAAAAAATTATAGTTGGGGACCAGAGGGTTAATTGAAGGTAATTCTGCGCCTATAATGTTAACCCAGTCCTGCCTATAAAATATCTGCCTGGAAGTCGGCTTCATCTGCCCCCCCCCCTGCAAAAACACAATCACTTCCGATGCAAAAGGTGTCCCAACAAAACTCTATGGCGGAGAAAAACGCTGCCCACCCGTACGCTTGAGGACCCCACTAACCCAACACAAGCAAAAACCTAGCAAGTAGACGCAAAGCCTGTCGAATTAGTCCGCTTTCACCATGATTCGGGGGACCCCAAACCATCAGGAGAGACCCCCACGAAGCCGACGGGTCCTCTATGAAAAAGCGGGTGGTGGGTATTACTTCGCTCCGTCACAACTATAAAGAAGGCAACTCTGGGGTGAAACGCTGTGACCCCCAACGCATTCCACGTCTTTTCTTCACATATTGCTTTAGGGCGCGACTTACAAGGGAAAAAGGAAATCTACTTAAAACGAGCTCGGGCTTCCAGCGTCCTACCAAGGGACGGATTTAACCAGGCGGAACAAAAGCAATCTTTATATCTATAGAAACAAAAGTCCATATATATATATAAACAGAACCCCAAAAAACCTTTTCCACTCGTCGCCAAGCGCCATGAAAAAAAAGTCAAGAAGTCAGAACTTTAGGATAGGTTGCAAGGAAATCGATTCTTTCCTAAACCCCCCCCCCCTTCGATACTCAAGGGGTTAAAAGATTTTGTTCTGTTTCTTAGCAATTTATAACTCTAAGAAAACTGAATTGTTCATCACAAAGAATATTTTGAATGTTTTGTTTTGGGGGGGGGGTTTGTTTTTGTTTTTTTACTGGGCTTCAGATCTTAAATCATAAAAACCTGCAATTTTTGTAAATGTGTATTTTTTGCATTACCTTAGTCTCTTTATTTTTTTTAAGAGAAAACATGCAGAAAAAGTCATAAAAATTCTATGGGGAAACTAAATTGGTTTTCGTTTTAAACCTTTCTTTTTGTTTAGTTTTTTTAATCAAATCAGTTTAACTGAAAGAAGAACTGTGGGGAAAAAAAGCTATTTTTTTTTTTATTTTTTTGCCCCAAACCTGTTTTTTTCATTCTGGAATAACTCATGGCTATCGTCTCCGACCTATCCTCCCGCGATGTATTCCGCCATGGAATGTGTTAAAAGAGTCTCGTCCATCCGGGGCTCAAACGGCCGATTCGGTCTCCACTTCGCCCGAAGCCGATGCCCCTTTAGGAGACAACTTCAAAACGGTGGGTTTCTCCGAGTCCGTTTCACCCGCGATCGCTTCTTCGGGGGGCTTTTGACGTTTGGGATCTTCTTTTGTGTCTTCTGGAACTTGGGGGTAGATGACCAAGAACGCCGCGGTGAGAAATCCCAAGAACGATCCTATGGACGCCACCAGGGGTATGACTCTCACCGTGCCCACAGCATCGACCACGCCGCCCAGGGCCGAGGCCACCAAGATCTGGGAGATGTACACCTGGCAGGAGAGGATGGCGCAGTCTATGCCGAAGCCGCGCTTAGAATTGCCAGGACTGTGATGGATGTACTGCGGGGGGGAACAAGAAACATAACAGACATGGAAATGGAACAAGACTAAAGAGTTTAACGGCAAGGACGTTCTTTCTACGGGGAACCGGCACCAAACATTAATCGAAATTCTAAATACTCGCAGCCTAGATTTGGTTTTTCTCATATATTCTCAAATTTTCAAGTTGGGAATATCCATGGTCTGGGGCTTTGGGCCCCGGAGCACCCAGCTGGCTTGGTTTTCTATTGGCTGGGGTAACATTATCAAAATCCAAAATCTAAAAAAAAAGAGCCAATTCAACATCTCTTGGTGCCCTATGAGAATGTGATTTGGCCTGAAGGTCACTTACAAGGTCGTTCTGCCCTACCGAGGTCACTCCCTGAATCCGCACTCAACACATCCTTTAGCAATGTTCACGGCACAAAGAGCAGGTGTCGCGTGAATGAACCGGTACACGGAAGGGCCGCGCTTACCTCCTTAATTTCATGGTACTGTCCGAGAAGAGCGTAGGGGCAGTACGAGATACTCATGGAGACGATTCCCATGGTGCTGATCATGATCATGGAGACGTACACGTTCGGGAAGATGGACATCACCGCCGTTCCGATGGAGAATCCTAGGGTTCCCAGGATGTAGATCACCTTGATGCTAAGGTCATAGTTATCCAGGTATTTCTGTAATAAGGCTGCATAGAACGGGGTGCCGACATTATTAATTATTATTAGTATTAAATTAATGTGACGACAGCACGCGATCCCGGGAAACGCAATTAAATGAGGTAAGGGATTCTGTTACAGCCCGGCTGAGGTCCGGCTCCTGACAAACCGGGCCACAGACAGCTCTATGCAATCAAAAACAAAGACATCTCCTGAGCTGGCCCTGTATAATGTATAGTTAAATCAGTGAGTTAACATTCAATAACTCTCTCCACATTAACGCAGCCTCCTGTAGTTTTCTAGTTTAATGCATGTTGGAGTAGATGTTGTATGTCACCGCGTTCAATGGCTACAGTCTTTGGCCAGAAACCGAAACAGCCTCCCAGCAGAGGTGGTAGAGGTTAGTACAGTAATGGGTTGCATGGGTTTGGACGGTAGGGTCTTACCTGAGCAAATTGCAGCTGTAGCAGCATAAATCACGAGCCCCCAGCATCCCATCTGGACCCCCGCGTTATAGTTATGCAGTTCCGTGGAGTTAAAGAGAGCCTATGGGAAACACAAGGAGGCGTTAGGCCAAAGGCAGGGGCAGCTGAGTAACGGGTTGCCGGTTCATACGCCGCCGTGCCTTACCTTAGGGTCGCCTTCGAATATGACTTGCCCCATGAAGTCCGTATAGAACACGGCCTCGGCGATGATGGAGAACCACGTTAACAGGTGGCAGACGCAGAGGCGCATGAGCTCCTTGGGCATTTTCAACATAGAAAGCCACAGAAGCCTGACGGTGGTCTCCGTCTCCCCTTCCTCGCTCTCCGTATCGCCGCTGGAGTTGGTGGCCCCGCTCTGGTTCCGGTGCCGTTGCCTCTGGCGCTGCCTCTTCTGCATGTCGTAAATGTCGTTCATGCTGCGCGACGACTTTATCAGGAGGATGGCGTTGGCTCTCCGGAAGCGGTAGCGGTGGGAGCCGACTTTGCCGTAGTAGGAGAAGGTGTAGGACGGCTGGCGGTAGAACATGTGTCTCTTCCGACGCATGGAGTTTGCCGTGCAGGACTGCTTCATGCCCATCGTCGCGTGCCCGTTCATGCTCTCCTTGGGCAGCGCGTCGCTGCCATTGGGGACTTTGGCTTCGTTGATGTGATTATCTAGTAACATCTCCTCTTCTCTCTCGTTCTCCCTGAGGAACGCGGAAAGGCGGTTAAACTTTGACCTCATGAGTTCCTGGCTGGTGCTACGCGGGGTGTTTGGGTAGGAACCGTCCTGAAAGATGGAGGGTTCGATCTCGCTGAGAAACAGCAGCTCGGATTCGTAATCTAAGGTTGCGTCGGGCATGTGCAGGACAGAGTCGCTTTTACTCCTCACGATGTCCACCTCGAGGAAGTCCAGGTTCAGGTCGTTCTCCGACTGAACGTCATCCGGAAAGTTAAAGTAAGGCTCCTCTTCGTTGATGACGTTCAGCCGGGACATGGGCGCGATGGTGCTGTTTAGTTTGACGCTGGAAAGGGTGTCCCCTTCGTCCTCGAGGCGGTCCTGCTGAGGACTGTACTGTTCTTCTTCGATGCTGAAGAGGTGGAGGACGACGGACACCGAAAAAATGATGGCTGCGAAAAAGAAAAGCACTTGCTCTTGAGATTTGAACATGCTTCCGAAAAACGTCTGCGTCCAGTCCAATCCGCCGAGCATGTAACCGACCGCCCCGCCAAACCCTGCGGAGAGAAGAGCGAGTGAGCGCCAAGCAGGGCTACGGAAAACCCATAGTCGTGAATTGTTACAAATGTAGAAGTATTTACTATTCCAAAATCAATTATTGTGAGAGAAAGGGAAAGAAAAATATGGGAGCGAAAGAACGAACGAACAAGAGAAAGAAAAAGAATGAAAAAAAGAAAGAATGAGAGAGAAAGAGAAGGGAGAGAAAAAGAAAGAGAAAGGGGAGGGAGATAGAAAGAATAAGAGAAAGGGGAAAAAGAAAAAAGAAAGAGAGAGAAAGAAAGGGAAAGAGAAAGGGAAGGGAGAGAAAAAGAAAGAGAAACGGGAGGGAGATAGAAAGAATAAGAGAAAGAAGGGGAAAATGAAAAAGAAAAAAGAAAGAGAGAAAGAAAGGGAAAGAGAAAGGGAAGGGAGAGAAAAAGAAAGAGAAAGGGGAGGGAAACAGAAAGAATGAGAGAAAGTGAAAGAACAAGAGAAAGAAAGGGAAAAGGAGAAAAAGAAAAAGGAAAGAGAGAGAGAGAGAAGGGGAAAGAGAAAGAACGAGAAAATGAAAAAGAAAAAAGAGAAAGAGAAATGGAAGGGAAAGAAAAAGAAAGGGGAGGGAAACAGAAAGAACGAGAAAATGAAACAGAAAGAGAAATAACGAGAGAAAGAAGGACAGGCAGCAAGAAAGAGAAAGAAAAAGAAAAAAGAAAAAAAAACTGGGAAAGAGAAAGATAGTAGAACAATAATAACAAAATAAATGATAAAACTAAGCAATAATAATAATAATGAGATTATCAGAGGGGCTTCCCGTGGGTGAAGGAAGATTCCCCAAGCCCCCCCCCCCCCCCCCCCGGGGCACCTGTCCTGCTCCGCTATAGGCTGACCGGTGCTTTTTGAACTGCAGGCTGCTGCACATCTGGAGGCTTCATCACTGGAAACGCCGCCGCGCAGGCGCTAAACATTTCCCAGAACTTTCTTCTTACGTCGCATTAAAAAAGGTTCGCTGCGTCCTGAATTAGAGCGCGGTGCCGCGGGTCAAACAGCACGCGAAGACCCTCTGTGACCCCGCCGCCAGCTCAGACCGAGCCTCATATAGAACACAACAGTCTCAACGTCCCGCCCGACACTCCCGCTATTCATTTATCGATTCTCCCGTAAGGTTATGGCGCATCCAGCGGCGGCGTAATAATACCGAGAAGGTCAAAATCTAAGACGAGACCGACTGATTACATCTTTACGGGCAGATTACACGGGGGGGGGGGGGGTATTTCAAGAGAGATAAGGGACGGTTTTAGTGGAAATCTTCCCCAATTGACCCATCAAGTGCCGAGGCACACAAGGGATGTCAATCACCGGACAGGGCATTTAAAGTCCAGCCAGGCCCCCTCCCTCGCTGACTTCGCTAGTCCGGGATTTGCCCCGGGGCACCGCTGGCTTAATATCACTGCAAGAACAAGGAATTTACACCCCCCCACACACACCCCCCGAAGCTGGTTCTGTTATATAAATACCAATCATTTTAGCCCAAATCATTAATGTCATCAGATTACGGTAATCTTCCAGCAATTTAAACCCCGTGCCAGTAATTCTACTTTATACCCCGACCGCCTCACAGGACTCCCGGCAGCCACAGCGAGACGATAACTTCGGAATGCGGGCCTGCGCTCTAATCAGGGGTATTAAACAGATCGGCGGAGACTGCGGGGGGGCAATGTGTCCGGCTTAGGGGGGAGAGAAGACAGAGGGGGGTGGGAGATACATTTTGATATATAATGGGGTTTAATAAAAGTAGAGGAGGGACATTTATTTCAAAAGAGGAGAAACGTTACAACAAGAGACCGGAATCTAACACTAGAGGATCAGAGACTGAGATGGAATGGAAGGAAGTTTTAATTTATTGAGTGGGTGGGAGACAAGTGGCACAGCCTCCCAGCAGAAGTGGTAGAGGGTAATATGCCTGTTTTCAGAGACAGGTGACTTCTTTTGCCCATTAAGCACGTCTCTAACCCGTCCGCACGTACCGGCTGAAAAGGCGTGGATATTAAGTGCCATGTCCTGCTCTTCAGTGTCTGCTACATCCAGTAAGTAAGCCCGGATCGGGCCCTCGGTCGCATCAGCACTAAAATCCAACACCACCACTCCGAGCACCGTCAGAACGATACCGATTGGCTGCCTGTCCGGAACATCCCCGATGGCGAGACCTGTGTGACGCAGCGACAGAGAGGGTTACGGGGGGAGTAAAATGACAAATAACCCCCCCAGCACTGTATACAGTAATATAACCCCCAGCGCTGTATACAGTAATATAACCCCCAGCGCTGTATACAGTAATATAACCCCCCAGCGCTGTATACAGTAATATAACCCCCAGCGCTGTATACAGTAATATAACCCCCCAGTGCTGTATACAGTAATATAACCCCCCCAGCGCTGTATACAGTAATATAAACCCCAGCGCTGTATACAGTAATATAACCCCCCAGTGCTGTATACAGTAATATAAACCCCAGCGCTGTATACAGTAATATAAACCCCCAGCACTGTATACAGTAATATAAACCCCCAGCACTGTATACAGTAATATAACCCCCCAGCACTGTATACAGTAATATAACCCCCAGCACTGTATACAGTAATATAACCCCCAGCGCTGTATACAGTAATATAACCCCCCAGCGCTGTATACAGTAATATAACCCCCCAGCGCTGTATACAGTAATATAACCCCCAGCGCTGTATACAGTAATATAACCCCCCCAGCGCTGTATATAGTAATATAAACCCCAGCGCTGTATACAGTAATATAAACCCCAGCGCTGTATACAGTAATATAAACCCCAGCGCTGTATACAGTAATATAAACCCCCAGCACTGTATACAGTAATATAACCCCCAGCGCTGTATACAGTAATATAAACCCCAGCGCTGTATACAGTAATATAACCCCCCAGCGCTGTATACAGTAATATAACCCCCAGCGCTGTATACAGTAATATAACCCCCAGCGCTGTATGCTTTATGGCGATGCTAATGAAGTCTGTTGCTCCATAGACTTTCATTAGTCAGAGTGTCTGACTGGGTGATTAAGACTGAGCCATTCTATTGTTTGCCACAGGCAGTATGATAAGGAGTGGGGGGGGGGTTCAGATAACAGAGCGAGAATGGCTGATATGCAGCTGCCTGAACACAATATATTATGGGACAAAAATACAAATTTGATAAATGAACATCCCAACTGGCTCTGCGTTCTACGGATAATGTGAGACGGGACAGAAAACACACGATTCTAACACTCAAATGGGGTTAATGTACTAAAGTAGTGAGAGCTGGCAGGAGAGCTGCAGTTTCACTGACTCTTATGACTGTACAGCTGCTTTTGCATAGATCTGAGTGGCAAATATCCTGAAACTTAAAAATAAACAAAATAATGACATTTTAAGCTGATTTTTGGCATTGTTGTCCCTTTGTTTCGCTACATTTTATATAAAAGCAGCGCTATCAGCAAAAAAAGGTGGGAAAATAACTATTCCCACGCAGACCAGAGATCTTCCACCGGTCTTGGTGAAAGGGGGGGAAAAAGCTTCAGAAAAAAAAAATGTCAAAAAAGGAGATAAATTTTGGGAATAATAGTGGAAACAGGATGCGTTGTTAGATAGGCATTAAAAGAAAAATGGTTCACAACAGGAAACGTTTCTCTGTGAACAGGTTCCTTCAGTCTTCCCATGCCAGAGAGGAGAGCGGGCACCCTCCACCGCCCCACTCCCCACTATCTATGCGTGGAACGGAGCAATTCTTCTTCGGCAAGAAAAAAGAATTACAAAAAAAAAAAAAGCATCCGAGTGCCAATGCAACGCGAAGGGTTAATGCGCGAGATGCACCCTTTGGGGTTTATTCGACCATGAAGACCTTCAAGATGGCGCAGGAGAGTTGCAGTTTCATAGCTTGAATAACCCTGTATAATTAATCTATAGCACAAGCACCCAAATTTCACATCGCTGATTGATCCGTACATTATGCAGACATTTAACAGACGCACTTCACCAAGTGTCCAGCGGGCGGCGCTGTGAGGGTAATGCCATCGGTTATGTGTAACACGCGCACGCGTTTAAACTACCCACCTCTCTACGGGGCTGTTTTTTACATATCCACCGATAGTTATTTAGAGAACTATATAAAAAAAATTTAATTTACGGTAAAACCAAAAAATAAATATTAAAATAAAATAATAATTCTTACTGAGTACCTTCCAGGCTAGCTAGTGGCACAATGGGCACTTTGGGCAATCATATTAAAGGAAAAAGGAGGGTTTATTTTGTTCTCACCGATAACTGAACCATTGAGGAAAAGTGCAACTCCCAGCAGAACGCCAACGCACAGGGCGAGGATAAAAGGCCGCCTGCGGCCCCATCGTAGCGTGCAGCGGTCACTGGCTGATCCTATGAGAGGAGTGAAGATCAGACCAAGAATTGGACTCAGGAACCACGTCAGACTGTAGTACTGTTCAGGAAGACCTGAAGGGCAAAACAAAAACAAAAAACAGAATCATGACTCCCCTTCCCTATTTAACATGAACAAAAATGTATACTTTCAGCACAATTTGATGCTATGAACATTTAACAGCAATAAAAAGAAGTTTCTGCATTTGGCAAAACCCGTTCTGCGCATTCTACAGTACTTTTAAAATGTTCTAAAAGCCGGTCATGTGACATTATTTAAAAGGGACACTCCGACCATCATATGCCCTTTAATGCATTTGGTAGCTAAGCAGTCCATTTAAATGTACGTGCCCCCCCCCCCCATAATGCATTTGCCCCTCTCCCAGCCTCCAGTTATGTTCCGTGCGGATCTGCGTCGTGGCAGAAAGCACCCCCATTGATTTCAATAGGAGCGTTATTGGATCATGGATGAAGCGGTGCGCTTCTCCCTATGGGCTTTATTTTTATTTATTTTTACTTTTTGAAGAAAACAAGTTACAGTCCTCGGCCCCCCAAACCCACAGAGTTGTTAAAACAGATTAATTGTTGGGTAAATAAATTGTTACCAGGGCCAGAGTTTATAAAGAGCCAGGTAAAATTTGTTTTCGCGGATCTAGGCCAAGCGCACCGCTAAGCCGGCAATACACACGCAAGTACAATTCACTAAACCGGCTATGAATGAGCATTGTGCGAGGCCCAAAGCATCGGAATTATCCCCCCCGTAAGCCGATCATTGTTCGGGGCTTCCAGGAATTTTCTAGATAAACACTCATTAAATTAAAGACCTTCAAAAAAAAAAAAAAAAAGGGGGATGCAAATAAAACGGTAAATCCGCGTCCGTGGAAATTTAACGTCCGATTGTCGGTGGATAAAAGAAACACAAGAGGCTGAAACAGATGAGGAATGCGAACAATGAGCCGCCGCGTTCCGCCTTTTATCCGCTACCTGCGGCCGTTTGTTTACGGGGATTGCCGGCGCTGGGGAGTCATCCCGTTGCAATTCACACCATCATCACATTGAGTAATTCCCTGTGATCTGTCCCCGGAGGTATTTCGAGGTAATGGGAGTTATGTGCTAACCAGCAAATACTTTACATTGTATTCAGTTAACCCTTTGAATTCCGTGGTTGAAGGCCAGCAAATTTACACTAATATATATCTATATACATACATACACACACACACACACACACACACACACACATATTTACACTCCACGCAGGGGAACACTATGGAGGGTGGTCCATCCATGCTGTGCTCCGTTAAAAGTGGAGCACCCGGATGTGACATCACATCCCGACGCCCAATAGAAAATATAGCGGCGCAAATGGGGGGGGGCGGCGCTGCTCTGCGTTAGGTCAAGGGCTGGGCTCCGCTGGGTGTGGCTATATTATTGAACCTTCCCCTTTAATGACAATGCCCCGCCCCCCTTAGGTCGTAGAAACACTATCAAAAATGTGAATTTTTAAAATAAAAGCAAATATCACGTCCGGTTTGGTATATAAGTCCTTTTACTGAAATTCAAGTATTAAAATGGCGATGTTTGCAGTTTAGAATTACCGCGGCAGCCAACTGGCAATGAAATCGATACCCTACGGGGGTAAAGCGGAGCACAGAATGGATCCAGTACCCATCTCAAAGTTAAAAAAAATAAAAAATCTTTTTAATCCCCAAAAGCTTAAAAGCTGCCCTCATGCCCCTTGCCAGTCCTCTCCAGATGCTGAAATTAGCTTTATCTGTAGAGCCGATATAACATACGCCAAGGTAAATATATTAAAAACACATGCGTGATATATATACCCCTCAACAATTCAGGTTCCCGAACCGGGGTAACTGTGCCGGTGGGCGTCATTAGAGACTCGGAGAGCTTCAGAGCGCCACGAGGCGACCCTGGAAGTTTTCCAGCTCCCTGAGCCGGTCAGGGGAGATAAACCGGCAAGCATCGGGACTGACCGCGAAAAACCGGGACACTTGGGAAGTAGAAGTATTTGTAAATCATATTCAATAACTGGTTAGCTATTTCCTAATATAAAAAATCTGGACATTTAATACATTTCAAAAACAGTGTCCCTTCCAAGGACACGGCCCTCTTCCCCCTCTGTACCGGTACGTCTCAATAAACGTCCATCCCCTCTATCCTCTATTTAAATGTTATTGTTTCACAGCGCTACGGAATCTGTTGGAGCCATATAAATATAATAACTGCATTGTTACCGTGTTGGGGTGCCCATTCACGGCTTAAAAAACCAACCCCGCTGTGTTTATGCTCTACAGGCTTGATCTGCCAAAAAAAAAAATTAAATAGAAAAAATAAAAAAATGTTTTTGTTTATTTCGCAAAGAATTGAAATCCTGTTTTTATTGTAGGAGATTTTCACCTTTCGGTGGGAAACAGGAACAGAGGCAATAAAAACAGGAACACAAACAAAAAAAGCTTTATTTTAAAATTCTGTCGACAACATTCCATAGGAAGCTCTTTTTTTTTTTTTTTTTTTTAAAGACATCACACAAACCATGAAAAATAAAAACGGGAAACAAAAAAAAAATAAAAAATAAAATAAAAAAAACAAGGGGGCTCGGTGGCTCCGGCGATCCTGTTTACCTGGTCTGCCAGATAATATATTATTGGGTAAAATAAGCCGTGGGCTTCCACTGAGATTCACGGAACCTCGGATTTCCCAGAGACTTCCAAACAAACAGGACACGCGACTTATAGTAAATAATTCTTTTTGAATTTTTTTTCCCTTCGGCGAAAAGTCGGCTAACAATAGTGAGAGCAACGCGAGTCGCGGTTCACAGGAAACGCTGACTGTGTCGGCGCGGAGTGCGAGGGCTCTGTGAGGTCACAAGTTACCACGGAAAGGAAAATAATAACAATTCTCCTCTTAAAGATTCTATCGCGTCTTTCGCAACAAATAAAAATAACTGTAACCTCCGACTCTGGGGGGGGGGGGGGGGTGTTATTTTGATCTTGAAACAAAAAATAAAATTTTTATTATTATTATTATTTTTATTTATTTAAACTATGTATGCTGGGAATGAAATATATATAAATATATTTCTATTATTAATATTTTTTTAATTATTTACCTTAAAAAACATATATATATATATATATATATTTTTTTTTTAATTACTTATACAAGCAGGACCGGGTGCAGCGTACACGGAAAAGCACATGAAAGTCATTCGATACCCCCCAGAAACTTTCTATCCATTACATCGGAGGGCCGGAGGAGGGGGGGGGGGGATTCAGGTGGCTATGTTAAAGGAATCTAAATGACTTCGCTGGGATCGAGATGCGTCCTTGAAGGAAAGACATCTTTATTTACGGCCATAAAATAACAGAATAGGTGAAGTGGAAGGTTGTTCAATACAGAGGTGCACTCAGGCAATGGCGGGGGGGGGGGGGGGACTTTGAAGCAAGGGAAACATTAAAAAAAATATATAAAAACTTTGACCTCCAGTTACGATTTAAAGGGACAGTACAACCAAAAAGCCTCCATTTACAGCATTTTACGAGAATTTTAAAAGGCGTTGAGAAGAAAAAAAAAAAAAAAAGAAAAAAAAAAGGAAAATACAGCTATTTCCTTCAGGAGAAGCTGCAGCTCGCAGTCTACTACACGGTCTGAAGATCACTGCCGCCGATTGGCTGCTTGATGCAGGCAAATACATTTGGGGGGGTGATGCTGCAGACCACACACACACTAGCAAGGGAGACGCTACAAATATTTAAAGAGACCCCGCACCCAAAGCCTGCATTAAACTGTATATGATGGCTGGAGGGTCCCTATACTCCGGGACCAGTATCTACTTCCACGTTGATACCCACTCTAGGAAATGTTTGTGCAAGGAACATTTTTGGGAAGAATGCAGGGCTGTATATTGTTGCTGTATTTTGTTGCTGTAAAGCTCCAATCGTAGCGCTACGGAATATGATGGTGCTATATAAAACATTAAATAATAATAGCGGTTGTCTCTGACATTTAAAGGGAAATCCAGCAAGATTAGGAAGCGAGCGATCAAAAGTGGCCAATTAAGGGGTGATGGCCGCTGTCCACCTCCCCTCTTGTGTCTTCAACATTCCTTTAGAAGGAATATACAAAAAAATAAAAATAATATCCAAAAAGGGGAGCGCACAACGTTAAAAGCATAAAAAGGCACACATTCAGATTCCTGGGATGCTGTTAGAATAATAATGACTTTGTTTTGTGTATTTATTTGTCATTATTATTCTAGCAGCGACCCGGGAATCGGAATGCCTTTTATGCTTTTTTACGTTGTGCGCTCCCCTTTTTGGATACTATTTTTTTTTTGCTGTGCTCCAGAGCTCTCAAACAGTTAAAGCGTCTGATTAGATACCGCTAAAGATTCGCATACATTCTGCGGGGGGAAAAAAGGCGACCGCGGTAAGATTTTTTTCCTGCAAAATCTCTCTAAAGAGAGCGCCCGAGACCCTTGAAACGCTCGTCTCACTATAAACCTGCTGCTTATAGCAGATATTTGGCGCGGCGTCCAAGCTGCTTGTCCGCGGCCTCTGTTTGGAGATCTGATATCCATGTTGTGCGCGATCGTCGCTGAAACCCAACACCTGTTTTGCACATTTAGATCTGATGCCACGAGGCGGTGATCGCCTTCCACGCCAGCAACTACCGGGGCGGCCTACGGGACGTGAATTTATTATCATAATGAACGCTGACACACCAATCACACAGAAAGCGGGAGCAGACGAGGTTAATGATAAACGTTGTTGCGTTCTATGTTAAAGGGACACCACAGAGCCCATACCTTTTAAAATAAAGGCTACTTTTTAAGAAGAAGCTGCAGCTCCAGAGCTGCAGAATACCGTTCCCACCATAGTCTCGGTTTTGCAGCCGATCCGTGTCGGGAAAGAGCTCAATGGGAGCGCTCCTATAAGGGCTGGAGCGTCCCTTTAAGACAGATAGTATAAATACACCATCAGAGAATACATTTTTCCCGAAAATCCAAAAAAGGTGTTTTTTTTCCTTTTTCTTTTGGTACAAGAGCTCTGCATGGGGCGTAAATACAAGGAAAGTGATGAATAAACTTCAAGGCATACTTATTATGCCTCTTCGATGAATCACAATGAATAAAGCAAGCATAGCAGGATGGCTGCAGCTTCTTTTTTTTTTTTTTTTTTATTACTACTAATAAAGTTTTTGTTAAAGTTGCTTAAATCAGATCAGAAAATATAATTTAAGCTTTTAAGATCTAATTACCCGAGGATTCTTTCTAAAGACACTGAACACCTGCTAATTATCTACCAACCCCCTGGAAAGGATGTTTATTGTCAGAGTCCTGCACCGGTTCTAGGAAGGAATACACTCCCTTCATCCCTTTTGGTGTAAGTAATGCAGTCCCCTTTAATGCATATCATAGCTGCACGGTCCCTTTAAATTTTCCTGGTGTCCCTTTAACAAATCCTTGGGGGGGGGCTTCTGCGGTATTTGCCCCCTTGGCTGCCTCTAGAATGTCCGAGCTGTAATAGCAAAAAAAAAAAACCCTCATTTTAGAAAACATAAGATTTTAACTTTATAGTATTAATTCATCTTGGAAATACGACGAGGCAATAACTAAGCCGCGTTATTACATATATACAAACCGGCAGCGTAAACAAATATCGCTTGCCAAATTTAGCCCCCCCAGGGGCCGTGACGAGGGTTAGAAGTGTAGATTACCCTGCGCATGTTTGGGGGTTTCTGCGAGGACTTTGTTAAAGCGACAGAGCCGGCAGTAATGACTCACACGGCTAACGCGGCCGGCTACATAAACAGCCATAAAAGGAGAAACACATACCGAAAACTCACAATACGCAGAAAAATTTAGAAGCAAACGTACTTAAAAAAAAATAAAAAATTAAAAAAACATTTACAGCATGCAAAAACAATCTAACTTCCCCAAATCCTCCATCTGACGGCCTCTAAACAAACCCGTGATTTATTATTTATATAGCGCCATCATATTCCACAGCGCTGTAAATAATATATACAATGAATTATAACACCCCCCCCCCGTATATATAGAAAATGGGAGCGGCCAGCGGAACTTCCTGTTTTCAGAATCATTTCTGTCCCCTGCAGAATCTCCCCCATACATTTGCCCCTCGATCCCAAGCTCTTAACCCCCAAATTGTTTGGCCAAAAGATTTAAAGGGACCTCGGCTATCATATGACGGCTGGAGCGCCCCTTTAACGAGGCGTGACATTTCCGCCAAAAGTCACACACCCAGGCGGAAGACCCCCTTTAGGAGAATACAATTGTTTGTAACCAGACAAGATGTCAAATGCGGACACCAAGAGGACTACAAGTCCCATAAGCCGTACTCGGGTTTGCTGTCCCTTTAAGATAAAGAAAGCCGCGCACGGGATTAGCGTGTAAAGCTATAGCCTAACATGGCGCGGATCGCACACCAGCTATGAGCAGCTCCTGCCAAAACATGTCCCAGATTAGGTTAACGGCTTTATCCACAAAAAAGGAAGAAAAAGGAGAGAAAACAATCATTTAAAGTTGCAGCCCCGCCGATTCTGCTGAATGTAACACTTTAGCAACCAATCGCAGCATTTAAAACAAAGAAACTGCCAGCAAATCGGCCCCATCGGCCCATATAGTCTACTTTAATCAGTCGTTGGTCTCGTCTTAGATTCAGGAGCCGTATGCCTACCCCATGCATGTTTAATACCCTCGCTTTATTACCCTCTACCGCTTCTGCTGGGAGGCTGTTCCACTTATATACCACCCTCTCAGTAAACTTCCCTACATATAAGTCTCTAGCCCTCTTGTTATTAACATCACGCCTTGAGCTGCTGAACGCCCAAACCCTTCCTATGACTTATTCTTTACATCATGTAAAATTTTCTCTCATTCATATTATTTTGAAGGGAACACTTAATTATCATGTGACACAAAGGCAGGCACCGATAGGTTGTTGTGCAATTAATGCCCCATACAGATGGGTCGTCCCATAACCGAACCCGGCAATGACAACCAATCACTGGTGTTATAATTCAATGCTTAATGAATTTCACTTTTAAAGCTCATTCATAATTTCTTTCCTTTATTTCCCGTGAACCCCCCCCCCCCCCCGTTCGCTTTGGAATCTTCCTTACAGCTCAAGCAGGAAGTTGTGAGCAACAGGTCCCTCCCTAACGCTATTATCACAGATATCTCAGGGCGACGGGGAGATTTATACCCTGTGACGGGCAGAAAGATGGCGGCTCCCGCGTACGGCGCAGCATTCAGAATAAACAGGATTAACGTTCTGTATAAGGCTTGGGATCGAGTTCAGATTCTGAATTCCCTTTAAATACGCGGCAGGGCAGCGGATCGAGACGGCATCCTGAGCCGAGAATCCGCCACGTGGGGAGCGAAGCAACTTAATAGCTCAGGGTCTTCTCTCCTTACTCCGACACGAATATCTCGGCTCGTCCTGCTGCCCCTATATAACCTGCGCTTTAAACAGTCGGTTTCGTCTCAGGGGCCATATGCCTATCCCATGCATGTTTAAATACTGTATTAGCCTCCACCACTTCTGCTGGGAGGCTGCTCCACAGATCTACTACTAAACTGACTTTGCTGATTGACAATTTTAGCATTAGCGGTATATACCGCACCGCGACGGCTGAAAGAGTTAAAACAGATTCCAGCCGCCTTGGCTGTTATCATTAAAAGGGGAGGGGTGTAACTAAAAATGTTATCCAATCCAAACACACAGGGCGCACTCCGTGTTTGTTCATACGCTCGAAAAACCTTAAGCGAAAACAAAAGACAGATAAGAACGACAAACACCTAGTCCGCAGACCAATTCCCTAAAAAATAATACTAAAAATAAATAAAAATACTAAATACATTTAAAATAATAATAATAATACTAAATACATTTAAAATAATAATAATAAAAATACTAAATAAAATAATAATAATAAAAAAAAAAATACAGAACACCAAATTTCTGAAATTCTCCCCAGAGGCCTCCCGAGTTCCCGGTCATCGCTCGCCCCGAAGACATTCACTCACTGGAGGTTTGGGAGGCTCTGAGTTGAAGTTCACAGTTGGTGTTGAGTTGGTCTTCGACCCAAAGACACTCATTGAGTCCATACAGGTCCGGGTGTTCTCAACAGGTGAGCCCTTCCCCCTTTCCCCAATACTTTATTGGGTTAAACGCAGAATAATGAAATATTCACAACTTTTTAGAAGAAAAAAAATATATATAATCCTACAAGGGAGGTCACCTCGGGGCCAGACTCACCGGAAGACTCCTTCACTCAGTCTTTGGACAAGGAGGAGAAGGGAAGCTCACGGAGGGGTTAGGGTTACTCACTCTTCTACAGTGGGGGTGTCCGTGACATTAAACTGTCTCTTTAGGTTAAGTTACCCCCCCCCCAAATAATTGCGGACAGCAAGGAAACCACTTCATACAGGGGCTTACGTGTAATATACGTTTTGTTTTATCGATAGGGTGGTAGATAAGTAGAACAGCCTCCCAGCAGAAGTGGTAGAGGCTAATACAATGAGGGAATATAAACATGCACGGGATAGACGAGACCCACTAATGATTAAGGATTAAGTCTTAAACCGGACAGACTAGACGGGCCACATGGGGCCGGTTTGCCGTCGGGGGTCTATGTTTCTGTGCTCTGTTCCGGGTAGCAGTGCCCCGTCTGGACTTCCTGAATTGTTTTGTCTGTCGGAGGAGGGGAGCAGCGATCCGCCGGCTTATTATTGTGTTTCTCATTGTTTATACACTCCCAGGGTTTTTTTCTTCCCAATAGAAATCTTATCGCCGTGAAGCGAATGGAGAGAAGTAGATGGGGTGGAAATTTCCACGGACGCGCGGCACTCGATGAAGGGACCGATGAGTCACTGGGGTTTTTATATTACAAATATCTGCCGTTGCGCAAGCTGAACGTGCATTTCAGAAGGTGGGTCCTTTCAGCAACATCTACTAAATAATAATAACGATAAATGAGAGTTTATGAATCATTTATTAAGACTGCCCAAGGCTGGTGCCGCTTCTTCAATCTACAAATAACTCACTGGGGAGGAATAACGATGCTGACGCATAGAACAGGAAGGTGTGACGGCTGGGTGGTATATATTTAAAAGGGGCACTCCGTCCCTCCTTTGCACATCGCCGCATATGATGATTTTAAAATGTCATTATATACATATAGAGAATACACAGGCACTTAAAGGGTTAAAGCCCCCCCTATTTTCACACCACCACCCCTGTATACATATTTGGAAGATGTTCAGATTATATATATATATAATTAAGAAAAAAAAAAAGAAAAAGTAAAATGTGTTAATTTTTACGCAATAAAAAGCTAAATAATGATCCCAACTGCATAACATTACATTTTTCCAGGTTTAATTTTTTTTCCCATGTTAAATCAGACTTGTTTCTTAAATGAAGATCACAATCAGGAATGTTTGTTAATCAAAAAAATATTACACTTAAAAAAATAAATATATATATATATATATATATATATATATATATATATATATATATATATATATATATAAAATAAATTGCATTAACACTGCGCAGATGTTGTAACGGGGAAGTGATCCGCCTGCCAGCAGTGAATGTTTTGTAATAATTTATTACCTATTACAATATCTGAATACGCTTTCCTGGCAGATGGTGGCATCCAGGACCTTGAAAAGCCGGATAAACCTTCCCCGTCCATCGAGATAAAACAAATATTTCTGAAAGCATTCGGTTTGCCGAGGGCCGGAGGGCACAGTCACGGCACCTGGGCGATTGGGAAATCGCAACTTCCAGATGCACCATATTTATGGCCGCGGTTTTTAACCCTTTAACGCTTCACTGAAGGAGTGGTGGATAAGTGGAACAGCCTTTCACCAAAAGTGTTAGAGGGCTAGGACGGTTTGGCAAAATAGACGGGCCAAAACGTTCTTATGTGCCAATGAAATCTTTACAAACAAATATCCCGATGGCCAGATATACATAGGATTCTACGATGGGCACGGCCCATAGTCTCACTTTCATAAATTCTGTTCCTATAGTAACAAGCTTTCTGCGTCACATGACAATTAAGCATTCCCTGAAAAATAATGAACGGGGCAACATTTTTCAAGATTAAAAGCGGTTACGTATACGAAAAGGTTTGGTCATATACTAGGAATTAGTGATGCTGCATTTGGTATGAGAGGGTGGTAGATAAGCAGAACAGCCTCCCAGTAGAAGTGGTAGAGGGTAATACAGTGAGGGTATTGAACATGCATGGGATAGACATACGGCTCCTGAATCCAACGAGACCAACGACCGATTAAGGCAGACTAGGTGGGGCCGAATGGGGCCGATCTGCCCGTGGGTTCTATGCTACAAAAGTTACAACACGAGAGGGCAGTTACCGGCATGTGGCGTGTTGTTGTGCCGCGCTCCGGGGCTCTGCTGGGAATCGGAGGATACTCCTCCACCCAAATATTTATTCCCCCTCAGGAAGTCATGACACCCGCTCGTCATGGCCGCATTTCCAGCTTCCCAGAGCGGCAGCCTCCAGAAAGAGGCGTTGGACTGGTTTCGGGGGCCGCTGGAACGTTACACGCAGGCGAGGTTAATGTTAAAGGGACGCCGCGGCCGTCACGGGCTCAACATTAAACTCTGCCTGTTATAATCGCGCTTACAGAATGCAATGTAATGAAATCACGAGAACCAAAAAGGGCAATTAACTCCCCAGCCATCCTCTGGCCACCATCTTTAACAGCGCCACGCATTCCACGGGCGGGTGCCAACGTTCCAAAGAGAATGTGAGGTCACGCGTGTCCCGGCCCACGCCTGCTCCCTCCAACATGAAACCTCCACTAAATAACACGCGGCAGGGAGGGGGCGCTCAGAAGCTCGTTTTGTGCCATTAAGAAAGAAAGGTAAGCGGGGGGGGGGTGTTGTAACAAACACGGTCACAGGGGCTGCAATGAACGGGCGGCCCCTTTAAAAGCCGCCAGCTGAGTTAGCGGCACCTGTGCAGGAAGTGGGAGAGAGAGGCGCATGCAAGCTGTTTGGGGGCTAAAATGGCACTGTGGGACATATTGCTTGGTAAAGGGGGGGGGGGTCTGAATTTTGGCACCTGAGCTTTCTAGTTGATGGTAAGAAACAGGGATATCGAACAAAACAGGGGGGAGAAAAACCCTTTTTCTCCTCATTTTTATATTCTGGGGAGTTTAAAAAAAAAAAAACCGCTAAATACACCACGTTATATATCCCCTGCTGAATTTACTTGATGCCCCGTGGAGTACTTCAGCAAAAGGGAGGAGCCACGGCATGCACCATGTGAACAACCTCTCCCCCACGCTCCTCCAATCGGAGGCGAGGGCGTGCGTGGAGGCTCCGCCTTTTGAGGAAGCTCTCCGCGAGGCCCGGTTAGCCGAGCGGATACCGGGAATACGGGAGAAGAAGCAGAGCTGCGGGAAAGAAGAGGATTGAGGGAGCTTGCACACGGGCTCCATGCTTGACCCACACATTTCCTGGGACTGGGTAGGGGGGTATGTAACGGGTACACACGCACAATTGCCCTCGTCCATAGGCACTTACCGATTTGCAGCAAAACTGGCGTCACCAGCGCGGTCTCCATGGCGTAGCAAAACTCTCTGCCGAACATAACCGCGCCGTTCATCACCCAAAGACGGACGGGGATCTTATCGATGGAGCCCTCGCTGATCGTCTCGTCTCTGCTTTCGCTCTCCCGCGCCTCGTCCTTCTTCAGCCGGGCCAAAGGGACCTCCTGTACTTGCATAGATTCCGGGTCGGCATTCTGAGGCGCCATCTTCATCACCGCACACAAAAAATATATATATATATATTCTTAAAGATTCTATATAAATATTAATACTATATTTCTCCAAAGATAAATAAGGTTTTCTTTTCTTTTTTTTTTCTCCGCTCTGTCTCGTTCCTCATGCAACTAATACTTGTATTCCTTGGTTCTCACGCGGAGTTTTCCACCGCGCTCCGGATACGCGCCGTACAACAGAACGGGTTTTGGTGCTAATTCAATCATATGGCTTAGTGGTTTACTGTGAATTAGAGTTAAAAATCCATAATCGCCATTCAGTTAATACGAGTTTCATACTTTCTATAGAGGAGGTGGTAAAATTAATGGTCTTGGTATTGCAGTTTGTAAAGGCGTCGCAAAAAGGAGATCCGCTGTTAATCCCCATCGAGTGGCTGATTAATCTGCAAAAAAAAAAAAAAAAGTTACAGTACGAAAGGGAAACAATTAAGCGTGTTATGGGTCTGCGGGCGTGCGCTGAAAAAAGTCAAATGAATGGCTATAATTTATCCGATTTAAAACACATCTTACTTTTAATTTAAAAAAAAAAAAAATTAAAAAAAAAGGAAATAAAATTTTAATTGGTTAATTAAAATTAAATTTAAAAAAAAAAAAAAAAAAAAAAGTACAAAAAAAATTTGAAATAATTCTTTAAAAATAAATATACAGAAAATACTCCATAATAATAATTTTCTATGTGCTAATAATCAACTACTGACAGTTCCTGCTGTTTCTATACACATTATCGGGGCTTTTAGGGCAGTAGAACCCTGCAATACCCTCAGCAAGCATTCTGAGCTACTAAAATTAAAGAGGCAGCAAGGGAGGAAAGATAGCAGCATCAGGGAGAGGAAAGAGGGGCACGAGGAGGGCCTGGCTAAGCTGAAGAGGGACACTTTGGAGGTGTGACCCCGGGGCAGATTTTTAAGCAGGCTCCTGGCTTGGTTAGAGTTAAAACCCGCACGGTGGGAATAGCGACTGCCCCCGGCTCACAGGCGTTTAGCGATAGCACCTTAAATAGAAAGCGATAAGACGTTCCCACCGGGAGGACGCGCCGGTGCGGCCGCTCCTTACCTCTCTCCTTTGAAACGTACGCGATTTCTCAAAAAGCGTTTTGAATCACAGATGAGATAATCTACGAGCCCCCTCCCCCCCCCCATTCACAGCGTTCAGGAAGCACAGAATTGTTAAAAGGATTATTAGAGGAAGGGTGGTAATTCGGGCCGTATTTAAGAGAACATAATGCTCACAGCCCGATTCATCCAGAGCTAAAAAAATCTTTCCCATGTATCCAAAAAACAAACAAAAATAAAAAATTATCTTCCTGGCGAAATAGCAGGCCTTGGAAGTTTTTGGTTTGTTTATTTATATATTTTTTTATTTTATTTTTTAAAGTTAACCAATTATTTCTCCGGCAGAGAGTTCCGGATGCTACACACCATTTATACAATAAGCTACTAATTTTTAATTTTTTATTATTATTTTCTTTATTTTTTTTTTAATAGGAGGACAACAGTCCTAAAAAAAAAAAAACATCTTACAGCCCCGATGAGACTGCTGACAATATTGCAACGGGGACTTGCACATGCAGATTGGGACATTCCATGACATCATGATGCTGTTCACGTGACATCACAACCCACCAGTGATTTAGGCCGGACCGTGCTTAACATTACTCTCCCTCTGGGTGCACTAACCGCGTATTACGGTTTTTTGTGCAGAACAGAGCCAATCTGGGTAATCGTTACATGTTGATGTCCATCCCTACGGTCTAGTCCTTTCATGGTAAGCCTTCACACGTAATTATGTATAAAGTTTATATAGCACCATCATATGCCGTAGCGCTGGACCGAATATGCAGTACATCAGATCATTTGGACCTATAGAAACAAAAGGTCGTGAGGATTCTAGAATAGGGAACATTAGCAGCCGACAGAGGGGAGGCCTTGGCTGCACAGAGGTTACTGCCCCCTATAAATGTGCAGCACCCCCTACTGGATGAGGTCATGCATAATACTGCAGGCCAAACCTCAAATTCCCACCGTAGTAGTAAAGTATGTCAAAGTGTATAAAATGTCATTAAACACAATATTCCTTCCAATAACCAAGTCCAGAACACACAACAGAGGACTATGACCTAAATAACAAAAAAATTAGATTTTTTTTTTTTTTTTTTATTATTATTATAATTTAGTTTTTTACACGATTGTTTTTTGTTCTATTTCCTACCTTCCAAAGCCCCTCCTCGCTCGGCAGAGCATTTCCTTAATACTGTCTGGGAAATACACACTTTATACTAAATTTTTAGACAGTAATTTTTGAAAATATATTAAAAAAATATATAAAAAAATTTAATGGAGTGAAAAAAAAAAAATAAAAATGTAAAGAATGTAGTTTTCCTAAAACAATTAGAATGTTTAAAATTTTCTTCCGTTTCACTAAATGACCTTGTAAACGCTCAGAAAGGTCTACAAGAGATTAGGATGTCGGCCCCTGGACATCCAAACAGATGAACGGAGCAGCAATAGCCGAAATCAACAACTTCCTCTATTGTCCTGCTTGTAAGTTAACGGCTGCGGCTGCCAAATCACGTGACTTCCCGGCCGAAGCGTACAGTCTGTACGATACAACATAGAACCTGCAGGCAGATGGGCCCCATACGCCTATCCCATGCATGTTTAAATCCGCTCACTGCATTAGCCTCTACCACTTCTGCTGGGAGGCTGTTCCACTTATCTACCACCCTCTCAGTAAAGTAAAACTTCCTTCCATCCCATCTAAGCCTCTGATCCTCCAGTTTTAGATTACGGCCTCTTGTTCTCCTCTTGTTCTGGAGCTGGAACTCCATACTGCATTGTTAAAGGTGCTGTTCCACCGATTGTTCTCTAGCACATCTAGCAAATAAACCGTAGAAGATCTGCCGTTTTAGTCTTGCTTTTGAATCTTTAATCGTGTATTAAAAACACAGAAGCATTTAATATGTTACTTTAGTTTCTATGACAACCTATCGGTGTCTGCTTATGTATCACATGACGATTAAGTGTCCCCGCAAAAAAATTGTAAAGGATGCTAAATTGTAACTTGATTGAAGTATTATTGTGGGAAGGGTTTGGGCATTCAGCAGTACCGGGAATAATGGGATTTTAACGCTGCCACCAGAGCAGCCACTTAAAGCCAATCAAGAGAACAGGTTACATCACGGATACCCGATAGCCAATGAAATTTGTAGGACTTCCTCGAAAAGGATCTGTTGCCGGGGGTAACCATTATGTTGTTAAAGTGTATCTTTCTGAAAGGTCTTGTGTCGTACAGAGTGTTCCTGTGTCGCTCGGATCTCTCCCACGTAATTGCAGGCTTCCTATTGTGCGCCAGAAAACAATGAAAACGTACGCTTTCCATAGAAAGACCCATTCTTAAAGGGGCAGCCGAGTACCCCAGCCCGCCGCGCCAACTAGTAACGCATAATAAAGAATCTGCAAGTACTATAACTCACCTGCAGTAGAAGCTGCAGCGCTGAAGCTCAACGCCACTCCAACTGCACCAGTTATACAGACCAAGAGGTCAGCGGCAGGAAAGCGATGCCATCGACACCCACGGGAGCGTTTTCCTGCCCGGTGCGGATCTCGTTAGACCTCCCAGTGAGCCGGTGCTGGAGCCGAGCGGAGGGGAGTTTATCGCACGCGGGGGGGGGGGGGTACGCTCAGCCCAACGTACCTACTGCAGGGTATTTAGCAGGGAGGTGGGGAATTTAAAGGGCCCACGCATTTATCTTACGCATTAAAGTGAAGGGGGGGGTCAAACCTGGGAAAACTATCCAATTTTTACTTATAGTAAAATATACTGATAGAGGAATATCAGTCAGTGGACCCCCCACCCCATGTGTGTGCAGGGGGTCTCATTAGGACCCCTGGAACTCTCATATGAGCCAGCACTGAAGCTGGCTGGAGGTGGGTATAGCGCATGTACATGGGGCGGGGGGGAACATAGTTATCAAATAAAAAATAAAGATAAGCGTCGGCCCATCCCTGGATATAAAAAGTTCCCGAGATTAGATATTCCACGGCTTTCCTGCGTCTCCTTATAAACACTCATTCTTTGGTACTTTCTGCTAAAGTGTTGCTGTCCAAAAATAACATGGCTGAACCCCTCCCAAATATACAGCGTTTGGACCCAAAATCCTCCTACGTCATGTTTTGTATGATACTGAGACCCTTTCCCCTCCCCCGTCTAGTCGCCCGTTTCTCCTGCTGTAAAGACTCAAACCTTAATCAGTCGTTGGTCTCGTCTTAGATTCAGGAGCCGTATGCCTACCCCACGCATGTTTAATACCCTCACTGTATTACCCTCTACCACTTCTGTTGGGAGGCTGTTCCACTTATCTGCCACTTCTGTACACAGGTTTTTATCCCATTTTGTTCCGATAATCTCCCTTTATCTGCAGACAGGAGGTCACTATCGCTGTCAGTCATGTGATATTTTGGGTGACTTTCCGGGCTCAAACACCACACCGAGCTGATGCTTTATGGCGATGATAATGAAGTCCGTTCCTCCATAGACTTTCATTAGTCAAAGGGTCCAGAGTGGGTGAATAACACAGAGCCATTCTATTGTTTCTCACAATTTAGGGTTCTTGGCTTAACAGAACCAGAACACGTATTAAAAAACCAATACATGATAAAAAAATGTTGCATTTGGTTAAAACTTGTTGATGAATCAAAAATGACTATTTAAGTTGCTTTATTTAATAAAAGTAGATATAGTATAGATAGTCAAAGATATAATAACCGTATAATAACCGTTGTCCCAAATCGAGAAAACGTCCACGGATTTTGAAACAGATCCCATTAAAGTGAGGAAGGCGTTAAAAGAATAAAGTTGTAACTCATATTGGCTCTCAGGAACAAGGGCCCCGCTGTTGGCTTTCCTGGCGGGAATGAATCTGACCTTCTTCATTACAGCGCTTTGTTATCTTGACTTCCTTCATAGAGATAAATCCCACTGCTATTTCCCATTCATTGCCGTTAGATCCCGCGCATGGACAGGGGTTCAATTACTACACAGAGGCAGCTGCGGCCAAAGCGTGTAACCATTTTCTATCTGATGAATATTTAACCCTTTTCCTGCGACATGGGCGGGCGAGCGAGCGAGCCTTCCATTTAATGGGGCCAGAAAAATGTAACAATTAAATTAGGGCAAAATAGCAGCTTCTGAGATACTTAATGCACGGTTTATACCCTACTGTGCATATAGGCCAGGACTGGCGCATGCAAAGGGGTGGTGGCAGCTTTTGGCACAAAATTCTATGGTTGTTCTCTAGCGCCGCCACATGGTGCCTGGAAACATCACACCCTGGAACACTCCAGCTGTGAGAAAGAGATATCTGCTGGACGCGGTGACCGCAACAGAAGGGATGCCCACTCAAGTGTGGACCACAACACGTGGGGTTAGCCAGGGAGGCACCATCCTTCATCAGGCCAATGCGGCCCCCCTAATTAATCCCTAACCCCATAGAAAGGAGAGA
Source organism: Spea hammondii (assembly GCA_029215755.1). Lineage (NCBI taxonomy): Eukaryota > Metazoa > Chordata > Amphibia > Anura > Pelobatidae > Spea > Spea hammondii. The sequence continues at coordinate 3,441,990 of JARDYJ010000005.1, forward strand.
GTTTTCTGGGGGTTTCATTGTTTGTATTAATAAACAGGAAATGACAGATAGACTAAGAACTTAAATACCATTGGTCAGTTTCCAGTCTTCGTTACAGAGAATGACTCGCTTCCCGAGGATTAAATCTAATCATCTTAATATACCGGCACCCCGTGCAGAGTTATGCAGAGCATCGCATCAAGAACAAAATGTCATTGTGGAATTTGAAGAGCGAAAAATACGAACAGGAAACTCTGCATGACATCACATATAACAGTCCGCAAACATCCAGCTTATATATGATGTCATGCATATCTGCATGCCATCAGGTCGCATCGTCGAGCACTCAGCACTCAGTCATTGATTACTCAATGATTTGGCAGGTTGTTTAGTCCGCCTGGATTTAAACAGCAAACTGTCCATGAGATGAGTAAATAAAGACAATACCCAGCACTTAAAAAGAAAGGAAGGTAGTTTACTTTACTGAGAGTGGTAGATAAATGGAACACCCTCCCAGCAGAAGTGGTAGAGGGTAATACAGTGAGGGTATTAAACATGCATGGGACAGACATACGGCTCCTGAATCTAAGACGAGACCAACGACTGATTAAGGTTTGAGTCTTTACAGCAGGAGAAACGGGCAACTAGACGGGGGCCGGATGGGGCCGATCTACAAGCAGATTCCATGTTTCTATGGACTGTAGATGCAGGGAAATAAAAGGTTATCCTCCTTGTCCTTGAATAACCTTGAACCAGCCTATCAATCTTTTATAATGGGGACCTTTATTCAGATAAGGCTGGTTCAGGTTACCCGAGTTAAATGGGACCGACGGGAAGACGGGCAAAGCGGGCTGGAGCTGGCCGTTCGTAAAAAACTTCACAATTAGAGCAAGAAAAACGCTATTTAAAAAAGTTCTCGTTTTCAGGAGCGCAGAGAAGTCATTCTTAAAACCCCCGAAAAAACCCCAAAAACCCCTTACGGCAAGAAAAGAGCGGAACTTAAATAACGTGTTTTACTGAGTCATTAACAGCAACAACACACAGGAGCAGCGCCGGGCGCAGGAGCAGCGCCACCAGCGCAGGAGCAGCGCCACCAGCGCAGGAGCAGTGCAGGAGCAGCGCCACCAGCGCAGGAGCAGCGCTACTTCTTAGAAGAGTAACTAAAATCGTCTGACAAAGGGGAAAAATGAAAGATATATATATCTGGTTATTGAAATATTACACACAATGTAGCCTTGGCCTTAAATGAACTCCACATTCCTCTACCAGGAACCAGCGAGTCATAAAGGTTTATGATTTTACGGCCCTTAATGAGCAACGATTACGAAACGAGGTCATTAAAATTCCCTTTTCACAGATGAAGAGTTTGGGGCGGCGGCGGCCACCTGTGCGCCAACGCCGAGCCGCAACCCCGGGGCCAATCCCAGAACGTCTGAAACGCAGAGTACCATCGTACCAAACATACGGGGGGGGGGGATTCATTCCGGAGCTCGCCCCGTATAATGTACAGCAAACTAAATTAGAGGTCGTGTGCAGGTGAACTATACATTATGCAGGGTCAGTTGAACTATACATTATGCAGGGTCAGGGTACATGCACAACATGTAAGACACTGAAGGTACATTTAAAGGGACACTCCTGCCATCATCATATATCTGATAGCCGAGTGGTCCCTTTAAGTTTTGTGGTGTCCCCCTTACAGGCGGATGGGGGGCTATCGGCAGAATCCCGTCCGTATGCATTTGCCCCTTTCCCCACCCCGGCTATATCCCGCGCATGCGGTTTGCTTACCGGCAGTGAGCAAGCGCCAGCGCACCCAAAGTGCTCCTAGTCATCCGAATGGGAGCCCTTTCCTGCCAATCACTGGCTGCTGCCCACGGACGAGGCACGGAGCTGCAGCTTCTCCCTAAAGTAAATGCGAGTTAACCCTTTACACTCCAATAAACTCCCAGTTCAGTACTGGAAGGAGAACATCTTAAGGAGGCGCATGGGAATTAAGAACCAATTCCGCTCCTAGGGTCAAGGAGTCATCGGCGTCCTAAGGCAACGGGCAAACCGCTACACCCCGTATACCAGATACAGATAACGGGATAGACACAAAAAAAATATTCAACTGAAACAAAGAATTCATAGAATTCAGATAAAAAAAAATTGTCAACATGCCCATATTTGGTATAAATCAGGCCATCAATAGAAGACGCCAAGATTCCGCTTTCTTAAAGTTCTATTAAAAATTAAATTATATTCAGGGTAAAAAAAAAACAAAAAAATGAAAATATAAAATTTGAAGTGAATATTAATAAATCTTTTTAAGTAACAAAAATAAAAAGTAGTAAGAAACGAGCATTAACCCTTTCCCCAACTCAAATACTGTTTGATCTATACATAGGCTACGCTAAATACCTTTAAAGCATATTCAGCAGGGCAGGTAAATACCGCCTGCGATTGTTCATAATGAAACCTCCTGAGTCTTTTTCTTACTCGGCTGTTTTGATTGTATGGGGAGAAGTCAGGTGCTGTAAACATAATGAATGCCTGTCCAACCACAACAACACGACTAGTCGCAAAGTCACGCCGGTTCTTATAATCTCAGTAAAAAGCCTATATAGTGAACCCCGAAGACTTTCAAAAGGAGGAGAAACGCTAGAACAGGAGGCTGGAATCTAACACTAGATGGGATGGAAGGGAATATTTATTTACTGAAAGGGTAGTAGATAAGTGGAAAAGCCTCCCAGCAGAAACAGTAGAGGGTAATACAGTGAGGGAATTTAACAATACATGTAGGATAGGAATTAAGGTTTGAGTCTTTACAGCAGGAAGAAAAGGGCAGACTACAGGGGCCGAATGGGGCCGATCTCCCTGCAAATGCTCTGATATAGCATCACAGGCAACCGCCCCATGCACCAGGCTTTCACAGCCTCGCCAGCTGCTTGTCAGCTACAACTCCCAGGATCCTCGGCCAGCCACATTAACTAGGGACCACATAATTCAGTCTGTCCCGTAAACCTCTGAAAGTGGGATCTACCTTTCGTTTCTTACGCCGGATCCGGCACGCGGGGAAACAAACAGAAAGTCTAATCTATCCTTCTGCGCTGGCTGAGGATCATGGGAATTGCAGATCAACCATAAGATGGCAGAAGCTGCTATAGGGGACCTGCTAGATTCCATATATCGCTCACATCTCTCCGGGGCATTGCCTCTAAGCTCAGGACAACCTCTATGTAGAACAGTTATAATAATAATAAAAAAAATCTCAAAAAATTAAAAAAAAAAATTAAAAAAAAAAGTAAAAGATTTTTCCAATTACATTTCCTGCATTAATTTAAACTCCCGGCGCGTCACAGAAACTTCCAGGGGCCGCGGGAAAAAATAAACATTTTATATATTAATAATATTTCACAAGCCTTTTGCCTCGGAGGACGGATCACAAACGATACAGTGAAGCGACACGAGCGAAATAAAGCCGTCTGTCTCCGGCAGCGGCTCATGTGACCCCCAGCACGGCGAAACACTCGCGCCCCGGGCTGCTTTTCCTCCCCTTCCTTATTCAAACAACGTAAAGTTCTCTCCATACGTTGGCACCAAGTCATTTAATACGCAGACGCTCCCCCTGAAAGCTCAATGCCGATTGGCTGAGATAAGCCCCCACGCCCACCCCAATTCCCGCAGCAAGGCAGCAGCTATTCTTGCTCATTCTATGGCCTTTAAAGGGTTAATCGTTTGGTTTTTTTTAAAGCTTCCTTTGTCTTGTAGTAATAATATAAAATACATGCTACACCTGCGGCTACAACTCCCACCACCTCGAGCCGACAGGCAATGCTGCTGGCCTACACAATGTCACAGTCATGGGTCTTTGGGCATTAACCCTTCCTGCGCCACAACCCCCCGGGCACTTCTTGTTTGTGTTCTGGTTGCCGCCGGCGGGTTGTAATGTAAACAGTACCACAAACTTAAGAAGCTTTTTTCGGTTGCTATGGCAACTACCTATCAGAATCTGCTTTTGTGTTACGTGCAGCCCGCTGTAAAGTCTCAAACCTTAATCAGTCGTTGGTCTCGTCTTAGATTCAGGAGCCGTATGTCTATCCCATGCATGTTTAATCCCCTCACTGTATTACCCTCTACCACTTCTGCTGGGAGGCTGTTCCACCTACCCACCACCCACTCAGTAAAGTAAATCTTTACATCTACAAAGGACCTCTGGGCGTTCATGTGAGGTCATCACATGTCAGGGGATGACCCACTGTATACTTGACATCACAATGCCCCCCCCCTTCAGCACCGCTACATGGACAGCTCCAGCGGCAGAGTTTTAAAAGGTGAACAAATCCCTAAAATCCACGGGTAATTAGGCCAAAACTATTATTGTTAATAATGGATTTCTATAGCGCCGCCATACTCTGCAGCGATGTACAATAAATAGAATTAAACAGGGCTTCGCATAACATCTTTTAAAAAAAAACATAAAAAATTATAAATGCCCCAAAATAGCATTAAGATTAAGAAGCCCCAATCAAGACTTTAGTGGGCAGCAGTGGCTGCTAACCCGGCTAATTCCTCCCCATCACCCCCATCTGCGGCCAAAAACCACACCGGGGCTCCAAAACCAACTCGCATAGAAGGAGTCTTTTGCGAGAATAATTGTTTTGGATTAATCTGTTGACAAAACCCGGCTCTGGTGGAGTCCGGCACACAATGGAGCCTTTACCGGCAGTAATGCCTCCGCTTAGCGGCCAACAATGGACGGCTTTCAAAAGATTAATAAAGTGCGCGGCGGTAAAATCCACGCGGGGGCATTTTTGAGATGTTTCTCCGGATAAATATTGGTTTAGAGCCGGCCTCGTAGGGAAGCAAAAGCTCCAAAGCTGCCCCCCCCCCGATGCTTAACACATCAAATATATTTGAGAATTTTACCAAATAAAGAAAAAAAAAAAGGAAGCCGGCAGGTCGGCCTCATCAGTCGTTGGTCTCATCTTAGATTCAGGAGCCGTATGTCTATCCCATGCATGTTTAATACCCTCACTGTATTACCCTCTACCACATCTGCTGGGAGGCTGTTCCACTTATCCACCTACTCGGTAAAGTAAAACATTCCTTAAATTAAATCTGCACCATATACAAAATTCTTTTATATATCTATAAATAAAAGTATAATACTATGTTTTTTGGCGGCTGCCTGTTGGCTGTATTCATGTTTTGGGTTTTAAGTCCTTATTTTACTGCCTTGTAAGTCAGATGGTATCATGAAAGGCCTTCATTACATCAATAGAAGACCAGGACTCCCTCAGCTCTGCCATAAAGCATCAGCTCAGTCACCCAAAATATCACATGACTGACAGCAACGGCGGCTCCAGGTAAAGGGGGTATAATGGTGCAGTTTTATGATGTCAAAGCGGTCCGTCTTCCTCGGACATTTGGAACTCCGTAGGATCAGTTTCAGATTTTTCCCAACATCATGGGTGCCAGGTCTTACCCCAGCAGGGGGGGCAAAACAGACTATAAGAGGGCAGGACCGGTTAGAGAGCAGGGGGGGGGGGGTTTCGCAAAAATATCATCTTGCTTCTTGACGATAAGAAAGCTGTCCGGGAGTCCTGGTGCATGCGCAGCTCCCGGGGCCGGTCAGGGAGTTCCATGGAACCCCCCCTCCCCCCTGGTACTCATCTGCCGCACCCAAGCTGGTACTGGAAGGGGTAAGAGGGGATTAAAACCTGCACGCCCCGACGCATTCTAGCATAACATTCCACGAGGCATTAAACATGGAAGCGCAGCCCGGCAGGAGACTGCTTTTAAACTACGGATAATCCCCAAAGGAGCCGCCGCCGCTCCAAAATAAATAAAAATTAATAAAAAAAGTTTTAAAAACACAGTGGTCGAGCGGCGGCAGCATCTCCAATGGCCGCGCTGGTGAGAGGACCACCAAACCGTGCCTCGGAATCCCCCCGATGTCTCCTCTGCTTGTGTTCTGTTCAGTTACCCGACGCTTAAAGACCCAAATATTTTTAACTCTTACTAACCCACGGCTGATTGGGCAACATTGAGTGCATGTATTCAGTGGTCTTATCACCATAGCAGACAATGGAACCATCCAATACGTAACATCCCACTGGTTGCTATGGCAATAAAACCACTTTTGACACTTTGTACTATATCCCTTATGAGAATAAAAAAAATAAAAATAGGGCATTATAAGTATGGCCTGAAACCTCCAGCTCTTGAAGGCCGTTCCAAGTATCCACGACGTTTAAAATTCAGGTAGATAGTCAATGCAGTCAGCACCAAAGGACGTATTCACTAAACGGCATCCCGACGAAAGGCTAGCAAACCCCCAGCGTGGAGAATCCCCCCCCCCCAAGCCACGCCGTCCAGATTAATGACGATAGAATGTTGGGCAATCCCGACGTATCCAGCGTAAAGGCAACTAGAAACGTTTCATTAATTCACCTGCCCCCCAGCGAATAAATAAAAACTAAAATAAAAAGTGGGCCGGACCGCGCTTGGCTCTGACTTTGTGGCTCTGAAGGAGTTAAAAATCAAGTGCTTCGGTCAGAGGATCTCCAGGAAGAAGGAACAGAAGGTAAAAGGATACGTATGCTTCGCTGTATGAATTATTCACACTAAACATTTTCTACAATGATGTCATTTCCATTAGAGAGAACGTGCGCATCATCAAGCGGAAAAAAAAAAAAAAAAAAAAAAAAATTCGCCAAGGTCATTAAAAAAATAAAAAAAGATAAAAATTAAAAAAAATAAAATAATAATAATAATAATAATAATATATATATAAAAAAAAAATACTAAATATCCCCATCAGATGGACGCATCAGAGTTTTCTTTTACAGCTATGAGCTGAGGCTGTATCTTCTGCAGTGATGGGGGATGGGAGAGACTACCGTGACGCAGATTATTAAAAAAAATCCACACTGCAGAAGACTCGCGAAATCACCTTCCTGACAATCGGCACGGAAAAAAAATACATAGATAAATAATGGAAAAAAAATACATAGATAAATAATGGAAAAAAAATACATAGATAAATAATGCCGCTCTAACCTGAAAAGAACTGGAGGGGCAGAAAAAATACACGCGTGACCAGTAAGAGGAAGATCGCTAAAAATTCTCTAGAATTACAACAACACAAGACAAATGTATCAGCAGAAAGAGGAATTTGCTGACGCAGCGCTTAACGAGCCCCGGCACAAGGGAAGACAAAAGGGAGAAGTACGAAAAAAAACAAAAACACCTTAAATATCACCTGTCGGCCGACGCGTCAACTAATAAAAACAGGTTTTAACTGCTGGGTATCTTCTGCATCAACTCCTGTCACTCTCAGTCCTGGCCTTTGCCAAACAACATTAGAGCCTCGGAGGATGTTGTATGCCTGACCCTGATGGGGGGGGGGGGTCGCCCATGGTGGGGGTCCTGGCCGCTAATTAATAGAACATTCGACAGCACGATCCTATAATATCCGTTCAATAGTATCTATTTTATTTAATATTTTATTAAATATCATTAAAATAAACTTCTTTCATTAAAAGATAATTAAGGACGCTGAACCCTAAACATTTAGCGCTTGATATATATAAAATAATAATTTTGTTTAAGCCACAAAGTAGCGAGTTGATTGAGTCCGTGACCATCGGCTGGATCACTCCGTCCGCGGAACGAAACGGAAAAGCCTCTTAATTGCGTTTGAGTCCTGAAGACTCGGTAAAGCCGAATAATAGAATTGCTTTTCAATATCGGCGCTCGCAGTGATTTCTCGAGGTGATGTCATCTACCTCCCCAACGCCGACGCAAACTGACCTCCCACCTCCCACCACCGGCGTATAAAATTAATGATTAGATAAATACAAAAAATGTTCTAGATGAAGGGCAAACAGACTGTTTCATGGATCAGCGGCGCGGGGGGGGGGGGGGGATCAGCGGCGCGGGGGGGGGGGGGGTCGATCAGCGGCAGTTTGTCTCCCGCTATAGAAGCATCCTAATCATTTAGCATGAAGCGGCACCTCTGCCGGATTTGCCCCCTCCCCTCTATATTCGGCAGATGGAGCAGGGTGCCCAGGGGCAGTTCACGTTAGGCATAGGAAGCCCCGGGGGCCGGCCCTGCATTGAGAACAGATACCTTCCGGACACAGGCACGTAACGGGTTATGAGGACAGGATCAGCTATAGCGGCTGATCGAGTGAGAAACTAGAGGGCAAGTTATAGATGGGGGGGGGGCGGGGGGGGGGGTATTTGCTTGAAGGACCTGTGTCTTTAATTTATTTTTTTTTAAATCAGCTAAAATTACTATTTTTTTTTGTAACATCTATGAAGTATGTAACCCGTTACAGCCACCAGAAAAATAGACAAATAATAAAATAAGTGAAGACGGTAGAAACGCTGCGTTCTGCTGACTTCTGACTCAATCCTGGTTCCCGTTTTCTGAGCCGGCGATGACCGCCGGTTATAAAAATCCCGCTTAGCGCGTCGGTTCCTTTCTCTTAGCGCAGCACCAAGACTGCGCTCTCAGCAATTCGCGAGACATCCAGCAGTTATTCGCATCGCACCGCGGACGCTCTCCCCTCCTGCCATCTATCAAATCGCATGCCGGACAGTCACGCTAGGAAGCCGTCGACTCTTTAGTTTTGTAAGAAACTGAACAGCCCTCTCTATGCGTCTTCACAACGCAGGTTTTAACCAAATTCATTATTTTATTATAATTATTAAAATAAAAAATATCAGTTTAGTATTTGTTACTTTTGTTACCCTCCGAGGCCCCGAAAGCTTCCGTGACTTTATCAGGAATATTTGTTTATTATTCTGCGAAAAGAGAGGATTGTGAAAAACGACAAAGCGGGTGAACCGGGAGAACGGGTCGCGCGCCGTCGATGAATGTTGGATTCGGGGAGTCCCGTATAGATCGCCAGCTGTTAGTAAACAAAAGCTCAGGACTGTGCGTGCCAAGCGCCGGGGAAACTAAATTAAAGTTAGGCTTTAAGGAGTTAAATATATATATATATATATATATATATATATATATATATATATATAATAAAAAAAATAAGCGTAAAAAAAAAAAAAAAAAAAAAAAAACACACAAAAAAAATAAAAATAAAATTAAAAAAAATACAAAATAAACCCCAGGAGGATATCAGCCGGCGGGGGCAATCGTATGGGCAATATTTTTTCCTGCTGAAAATGTTATATTAGGGATCGTTTCCATAACGTCTGCTCAACAACAAGAAATTATTATTCAAATTCTATTCCAAATTTCAAAATGTGGGCTAGCGCAGTCATCATTTATGCTGGGAACGCTTAACGGACATGCGACAAAAAGCAGGCGCTGCTGGGCCCCCGGCTACCCGCAGCCTACCCTCGCGCCACGCGGCCGGGGCTACCAAGCTATGTCTGAAACAAACACAAATTTTAAGGAAAAAATAGCCAAAAAAATGTTTCTGTTTATAAATGTGATCAAGAGATTAAATACAAAGTATCACAAGGCGCATGTTTTGTGAGTGTGAGTGTGAGTGTGCGAGCGTGAATATATGTCAAACACACACTGTGTATCAGTACCAGGGCTTCTAAAACTTCCACCAATCCGATGCCCGCTCCATTGCCCAACGCGCCTGCCAAGCACATCGCATCTAGCAGCTCGTAGAAGAAAAATGCCCTCGGAAGTCACATGACTGCTTGCGAAAGACGTCTGCGGTAAAGCGATATATAAAAAAAAAAACTAAACTTTGCAGCGTGCTGGAAGCCAAGCTCCAGACGGCACGGGATTTCCTCCCCTTGGCACACGAGGTGCCCTCAGCGGCCAGCAATGCGCAGACGCCTCATAACACTGAAGGTTTAAGGCTGCAGTCCCACTGGCACAGCGCTGCGGGATATGATGGCACAGAGACAGAGCGGGCGACATGCAGGGGCCTAGGACGAAAGCGCAGGGCTCCTAGGGCGGTAGTGCGGGGCTCCTAGGGCGGTAGTGCGGGGCTCCTAGGGCGGTAGTGCGGGGCCGGGACTGGCCATCTGGCACAGCGGGCAAATGTTATATCACACTGCTGCAGCATGGGGCTCGATCCGCTCAGCTGCACTCTATGCACAACAAGCATCATATACCCGCTGATGGCATTTACTACCCAACAGGCTGAAGAGGGTAGTAGCTGCAGGTCTACAGCACGAGGTTGGTGGTAGAACCTGCCCCTCGCGCCATTTCCATGTCACCGGCTCATCCCGAGAAGCCACCATTCCCCATCTACTCCACGTTTAATGGCCAAGCGGGAGGAGAAACGTCAGAACACGAGGCGGTCGTCTACAACTAGACGCTTCGATGGAATGGAAGAAAGTTTTACTTTACTGAGGGGGTGGTAGATAAGTGGAACAGCCTCCCAGCAGAAGTGGTAGAGGGTAATACAGTGAGGGGAATTAAACATGCATGGCACAGGCACACGGCTCCTGAATCTAAGACGAGACTATCATGTGTGTAGGATGTCTCTTTTGCCCCGCGGGGTTAATCCCCACTCTTTAGAGTGTCTCAGGCGTACCACTCCTCTCTCTAATGTGTTCTCCTCGCCCCCCCCCCCGGCGTTCATGAAAGCCCTGCGTGCCGTTAATCCGCAGACCCCCATCACACTAAAGCAGCCGCGATCTTTTAGGGCCGCATCTATTTTAAATGAGAAGAGCAGACGTAAGACGAGCGGATCCTCCTGCCACGGAACACGCTCCAAGGTCACGCAGAACTTGTAAATATCATACGTGTGTTCGGAGGCATGCGCGGTGCGGACACCCAGCATCCACCGTTTAAAGGGGAAGAGAGGTGAGTGGGGGGGGGGGTGTTAAGATTCCCTGCATTATAAAAAAGATACACCAAGTTACCGTTTAACCATTTGAGGTATGCATTCGCAGAGAAAGAGGGCATTAAAGGGTTAAAATGAACACTAATCATTTATCAAAATGTCAGCATTTTAATTAAAAACACAGGGAGAAAAAAAAAAAAAGCGAGACAGGAGAGAAAACATCCGAAGCGCGAACGTGCGCGGCTATGAGCTGGAAAAACAAAAACACCGCAGCGCTGGTCTACGGGGAGGAATAAGAAGCCAAACAGCGGCCGCTTCATGTTATTCTAAGTTATTGTTGTTCTTGATACGCATGGTGGGGGAGGGGCAATAAGGAAATCTACCCTCTATCTGGACTGCAGCTCCCACTAAGCTCAGCCGGCCAAGCGTACTGAGAGTTGCGGTGTTACGATAACATGCTGTGACATCATCGCTCATCTGGGCAAAAGACACGCGGACACTCGCACACCGCAGCAGGAAAGGAATCACATGTGACATGCGTGACCTAGAACACGGAATACCAAACAACACTATATATTATTGGGGGGGGGGATATGATGTCAAAGCTCAAGGTCTCCAGTGACAACATATATTATTTCTACAGGCAGGAGGCCTTAACCCTCAATGGCACGCACACGCTAACAGCACGCACACACACACACATGCTAACAGCATACACTGACGCGCGCTAACAGCACGCACCGACACACGGTAACACCACGCACGCGCACACGTGTTAGCTGACATGATCTCCGAAATCATCCGCTAATCTAGCTTTGGTGGCTTTTCACTAACCTCTAAACCTCTTACATCACAACGGCTCCATAAATACCCCCGGCCGGGGCAACGGGGCAAAAACACGGGAAAAATACTCATTTCATTTTTTAATCTTTTTACTATTATTTTTATTATTCAGACCCCGCTGAGCAACAGGTGAACCCAAAAGGAGAGCAGCGCCCGGTGTTCAAGGGGTTAAAGCCTTTCTAGGCCCGAGTCCAAGCCGGTAAAGGGGAGGGTCTGGAGCCGGCGGTCTGTGCGTCCCCGACGGCTCCTTATATAACATAAAGCGAGCCCCGGATACAGCATTATTAAGCACTATTCGCTGTTATTTCTATAGCGCCAGCAACTCCCGCAGCGCTTCTCACAGTCCCTACATTCAAAGGCTCTGACAGAAATAGAACTGGCCGACTACGACCTCCCGATACATTAGGCTAGGGCTCGCCTCGTGAGCTTACAATCTAGAGAGGATGGGGTGTAGAAATACACAAGGTATCCAGAAAGAGGGACAGATAGTGCCACAGAGGCCTGCGGAAGTGTATTAGGGGCAGATAAAAATACCGGGGGGGGGGGCAGGATCAGGAGAGACATCCCCAGAAGAGAAATTAGAAAAAGAGACAGCAAGAACGGGAGGGTAAAGTGCAAGAGAGCAGGGAGGGGAGCGAGAGGTAACCCCGCCACGTCCGAGACATCGTACACGATCAACCATCACACCCTGGGTCCCCCCGCTTCATACCCCGGGACCCCCCGCTTCCAGCATATTAACGCTCAACCTCCGGGTCTGGGGACTCGATGAAAATTCTATAAAGTATTCTATGTATCCACAGACGGCTCCTGTCCAAGGCTAAGGGGATTATTTACTAAACAGTGTGCCGGGGAAAAACCATTCTCTCCGATTTTACTATGCATTGCACGGGGCCAGCTTAACACCCTGTTTGCCAAAGGATACACTACCATAACATAGCTAGGGGGAGGGTACAGCTGCACACATCTGCCAACAGAACCAACAACCTGCCGGCAGATCGGCCCCATTCGGCCCCTCCAGTCACCCACTTAAAAAGACTCAAACCTTAATCAGTCGTTGGTCTCGTCGTAGATTCAGGAGCCGTATGTCTATCCCATGCATGTTTAATACCCTCACTGTATTACCCTCTACCGCTTCTGCTGGGAGGCCTTTCCACTTATCTACCACCCTCTTAGTAAAAGTAAAACTTACATTATAATATTTTAACATTTCTTAAAGCCGTTAATAATAAATAAAAAAGGGAGACTCCTATCACTCCTATCACGGTCAAACTCCAGGCCATACTTTCTCAAAATTCTCCAACTCCCATCATTCATTAACATAATCAATCAGAATATATTATTAAGGAAATAACACTATACATTAGCGCATGTTTAACCCTTACTATACCACAGCGCCGAGGAGGTGTACTGGTATACACGGCACAGATCCCCATCCTTGAAAGGGTTAATTCCATGACAGACATCAACAGAAATGAGATTCCCCGAGACGTCGAGTATCCTAAGAGAGCGCTCGTGCCCCAATCTTTCCAAAACAAGGTGCCGTCCTCTGAGGGCCCAAAAAGGTCGTCATAGATTGTAAGCGGGGACCCCTTTACCCAACGTACCGGGGGGTCTCACTCTGTCAGATCTAGATCTGTCAGACCCATTAAATGTAGGGACTGTAAGAAGCGCTGCGGGAATTGTTTTCGCTATAGAAAACAAAGAATTTGTATGTGAAAACCAGCATATGGAACACACACACATACACTCGCACTCACACTCGCACACACACTAGCACTCACATACACACGCAGGTTCTTTTTGACTCTCTAAAAGGGAGAGAAGGGGTTAACAGCATCACTCAAGTCCCTGATGTATAGGGATATTCCCACAATGCTTTGCAGTAAGGGTCCAGCACCTGATCAGCGCAGATGCTGAGATGCTATTTGCAGGACGGACCCCGCAGGGAGGTCACGAGACCCCGTATAACATCTGACCCCCCAAAAAATAAAACAAAAGCAAGTTTTAATACATTTTATGATAAATTCTAGAATCCTGATGCTTTCAGTCCTCCAAGGGGCAGAATTTTATACCGGGGACATTAGAGTGCAAGCCCTGTGGGTCAGACTGCTCTGCAATGATGGGACACTCTTATTGCAATGGTGTAAATACCCCAAGGGGTTAATGAAATGCCCGCTCTCCCCATTATTAATGCCCTTGTTGCCCAACATCCCGAGGAGGCGCAGGTGCCTTAGAAATAAGGGAGCCCGGTATATGGGGCAGTGGGCACGGCCTGGGGTATCAGGGCCGGATCAGAGAGTGAAGAGGGGCAGTTCGCACCCTTCTGCCGATACACCTACCCCCCCTGCCCCAGCCTCCTACCTGGGGGGTCTCCTGCCTGGGAATGGTGGTCTCAGTGGGTGCTGCTGGGCTGGGGAGGCGGATGGTCCCAGCCCTGGTGCTGTTGCTGTGACTCGGGGTGTCCTGGCAGCTCGTTATATAGCGGGTGTCCGGCCGGTGCTCGGCGCTGTGCGCTCTGCCCCCTCCCCTGTGACAAGTGTCTTCTGTGGAGCTCGGGGAAGGAGGAGGAGCCTCGTGGATCGCTCCGCCCCCATACTCCCCGAGCCGCTTCCGCTGACGCAGTTAATTAATATGCAGCAGCTGACTGGAGAGGGCGGGGTCGGAGGTGAGCTTCGTGCAAGAAGGTGGCCGAGGCGAGGGCGGAATTCCCGAGGGACCCAGGAGAGCGCCTCCAGCTGGCCCCGGGTGCGCAGTGTGGCCCCTCGCTGGCCCTTGCACCGGTGAATGCATTTCCCATGAGCTCCTATTGCTGTGAGCTGTGCTGCCCGTTCTGTATAATGTGAAGGCCCCGGGGTGCAGACTGCTGTTAAGTGTTTAATGCCTCAGGACAACTAGGCTTTAGGGTAATGGTTTTAACTTCCCCCTGAATGGCCCGGACAGGTACACGTTTGGGGTTCCTCGGAGATTTGGATGGAATAGAAGGAGGTTTTAGTATACTGAGAGGGTGGTAGGTACGTGGAACAGCCTCCCAGCAGAGGTGGTAGAGGGTAATACAGCGAGGGTATTAAACATGCATGGGACAGACATACGGCTCCTGAATCTAAGACGAAACCAACGACTGATTAAGGTTTGAGTCTTTACAGCAGGAGAAATGGGAGACCGACCTAGCGAGGGGAGAAAATGTTACGATGAAGGTCGTGAGGATTATCCGGGGGGGGGGTTTTAAGGGACACGGTTATCCTGCTTCAGCTCTCAGCTGTACCGTTATTCATAATCTGTCATCGTAGACCGCGGTGATGTCATAGTGTGATGTCATAGTGTCAGACGCAAAATGCCGCTGAAACACATTGGGCCATACCAAGTGCTGATTGCTGATGAAGAAAGGGACCGGAGCCCTGCTTTAGACAGACCAAAGATGACCTGCGCTCTAATGGAACCGTCTCCATATCAAAATAAACATATTTTACTACAAATCACTCCACCGCCTCCAATTAATAAATCACTAATTATGTCCCCCCCCCCCAATATGCCCTACGCTGCCAACGGGTGGGACCCCGCCGGACCCAAACGCTGGCGACATAACCCAAACCAGCGCCGGTCAACCAAAAACAAGGATCCACGATGAGTATCGATAAGCCCGGGTGACAGGTAGCCCGTTACTGATTGTCATGGAAACCTTGACTTGTCATTATTTAAAGAGACACTTAATGGAGTCACCTGCATTCAAGCAGGGATATCAACCGTAACCTACTGGGAGCAAAAGCACCAACTGGGGGTCTTATATATGATCACAGCAAGGGGAAAATAGGAAGAAGTCACCCCCAGACTGTGTGGCCCCTGAGAGTTCCCAGGTGCCCCCGCTTGTCGTGGCCGTCCGATCAGCGCTCCCGGCTCCTGCGCCGTCTCCTGTATTTGTTTACTTTTACGGCGGCCTCTCTCTCTCTTTTTATTCCTCGAAATCCCCAAAGTGGATGATGCGGCGTGATTACCGCGACCGATCGGAGGCCCAGCGCCGGAACGCCTCCGGAACAAAGAGGCCGCATTCATCACAAGAGGCGCGATGAGACGCCGCCGGAGACCGCCGAGTTTGTAAACAGATTTCAGTCACAAGTTCAGACACCGGCCAACATTACGCTTATTTTGGGGGGGGTATTATTATTCTAGATTCCGTTCTGGAACCCGGCACAGGGACAGGGAAAGTGCCCGTGGCAAGGATGCCGGGGTCCGTGAAGGTCCACAGAACATCGTTAAATTGCCCACCGCGGACCCCCGGTAAATGTCCAGCGTGAGCAATGTTGGTGGCTGACCCGGCAACCTGTTAGTTACGCTCCAGACTCCTTTCCCTCTGCAGGATCTCACGGACGCTCTGTTGTTAAACATTTCTGTTTTAATACTTTTTTCCTTTATTTAGCAGTTTTCACCATTTTATATTTGTTGGCCGTTTGTGGATCTTCTGTAAATTCTGCCTCTCGTCTTCTTCAAATCCAAGCCCGGAAAGCAGCTATAAAGGGTTAAAAACTAAAACCAAGGGTTTTGGGAATGGAGCTTCAGAGGCGGTTTCAGTAAGCAGCTCAGACGCAGCCCTGTCCATTCGCCCTCTGTCTGCTCGTACGCCTTTGCACCGTTTAGGTGACGCGGCCCCGTTCTCCGTGTCCTTGCAGACAGAGGTTGATATCCCCTGTCATATAATAACAGACTTATCTCTCGGCTGTGAAGATGTTTGCTTGTTCACAGCTTTCTTTCCTTCCTAACTTGGCTCGTCTCGCTTATTTTTTTTTTTTCTTGTATCCAAGATCCCCCAGAAGGAAACACTCCAGAAATTTCCTTTCACTTCGCTCGAGATACAAAGTAAACGGCGGCCATGCTTCCTGCGTGCTCCGGAGTGTTCTCCGCGTGGAACTCTGCCCGCACCTGACTTAATGGCTTCCTGTTATGTGTCTCACAAGAAAGAAAACCTGCCCGTCCGTTTAAACCAAACACCCGGCCGTCTCGCCTCGAGACAGATGACAATATCCAGCTCCATACATACTGTATAAAGATCTGGGGTGAAAAAACTTTAAGCCAACCAATAAAAAGAAAGATTGGCAAAGTAACCTGGCAATCTGTGGCCCCTCGTGGCTCGATTGAGTTTAACATTGGCCCCTGTGGCGTAGGACATCTTCTGCTAATATTTGTAATAACTCTTTTGAGGCCCGGAGGCTCCCAATGACTTGGATATAAGTCCTACAGCACACGTGTGGGAAGCATACTTAGGTATGCTCACCGCTTTCAGTGGAGAGCCAGGGGGAGGAGTCAAACATAAATCAATAATTAACACAGTCCAGGTGTCGCTCCATGGACTGTGTTAATTATGGATTTATGTTTGACTCCTCCCCCTGGCTCTCCACTGAACGCAGTGAGCATACCTAAGTAATCTTCCCACACGTGTGCTGTAGGACTTATATCCAAGTCATTGGGAGCCTCCGGGCCTCAAAAGAGTTATAACAGATATTAGCAGATGTCCTACGCCACAGGGGCCAATGTTAAACTCAATCGAGCCACGAGGGGCCACAGATTGCCAGGTTTAGCCATAAGTTCTAGGTGTAGGACAGCCACCGGAAATCTGGAACCCTTTGAGCTTGAGTAGACTCAGGTCCCACCGAAAGTGGACCCTGTTCATGTGGGGGCTCTATCTTTGCGCTATGCCGTGCCAGTGGGCCACACACGTGTCTCAATGATACATTTCATTAAAGCGTTATAACAAAGTAACAACAATCTCTTGTAACAATGTATCGGAAGCTTGTAGCCAACGTAGCTCTAGACCGGTTCGGTGGGAACGTAGGGTTTTGGCCAGCGCTCGGCTGCTCTGACAGACGACTGACCGGCCTCTGACTGATCCCGCTAATATGTTTATAAAGTTCAAGATACATTTAATGGTTTGTTTTTTTCTCTCTATTTCAACGTGCTCGGCTTGCCAACAAAAACATGGGCCGGCAGCGGCCCGCCGGCCGTTCTCATTGTCTCCGGGAGCGCAGGAAGGCAGGTAGGGAAGTGCTTAGTCTTGTGTTTGGTTTATCGCAACGAGGAGATTCTGCCGCAGAACCCGCAAAGGAAGAAAATTCTGCACCGAATGTTAAAAAGAGGGGAAGCGGGACTACAATACGTCCCTGGGAATACGCTGAGTACGGTGTAACCAGAGGGTCACAAAGGTGCCGGCGATGAATGAAATGCATTCTACAAGAAATCTCGGGATCCGGCAGCTGAGAAAGCAAACAGGGCAAGGAGCGGAATGAAGGCCGGCCGGACTACGATTCCCATCATGTTTATCCAGCGAGGCTCGAGTGCCTGCCTGCGCTGTATCCGCTCTACAATCACGTTTGTTCTAGAATTGGCTCTGGAGCTGAGGGGATGATGGGACCGTTAGTGTCTCTGGATTTATATCCTAGGCTTAGAGAGTCTTACTTTAGGTCAGGCCTAGATCAGCGCTACTTTCCCGTAGGCCGGACGTTCAAGTTGGAATCCTTCTAAGTGACGTTTTTGGCCTCCAGAAGGGACCAGGAGTGGCCCTCAATTATTTTGAGGGGGCCCCATGCCTGGGAAGGTAGGCGACCTGGAGCTCCCTCTCTTTTAGGGGAGTGGTTTTGTGAAGGGGTGGGGCTAACCCCATGGAGTTAGCCTTTAATACATTAGAAGTGGGTGGAGACTGGGTGTGACCAAACACCATTCTTCTACGGACCTTTCTGTCTCTAGAAAGAAAAAAAAGTGACTCGGAGACCCAGGGAAGCAGGACTTCACCGGCAGACTCCGGGTCAAACCCACCGAGTTCACAGGTTTAGGGGCCCTATTTTAAGGAGAATTAATGATAAAATGGATAATTAGATATTAACAAAGGAACATGTTACTTCTTATTAGAATTTTATACTACATTATAGTGATACAAATTTAAAAGGAATCTACGCCTGACCTCCCCATTCTACGTCCTCTAAGGGGGCTCTTAGCCCAATCGGGCCCCTAAGCAGTGGCTTGATCTGTTTATATGAATAATCACTCCTGTGGATTGTAGACAAAGATGGCGTTCTCGGCACGGCTGGCCCTTCACTGCCTATGGGTTTCTCATACAAAGTCCTGATTTCCTGCATAGGTTTACATTAAGGGGCCGGTCGGGGGCCCTAATTACATTAACAATGGACAATTTCATCCTCTTGGCAACAGAAAAACGGAAATTTCAGCTATTCATTTTCTTCACTCTTTCAAAAACAAGTCGTCTGCTCGGCGGCCCCTCAGAGTTTGTTCACTCGACGCGTTTTCTGCAAAAATAAAAAGGCGCTTGCAGCCCCCGGCTTCGGATTGGAGGGGGTAGGACCACCGTTAGATGTATAAGGGGTCCTATGATCTCTCCTACCAGGTAGGTTTTGGGGAGGAAGAACCCCAAAACTAGACAACCTTCATCAGGGGGGTCAAGCAGGCCGTTTTATGTAGAAACCGGCGCAAAAGTAAGTAAATTCATGGGGGGGGCATTTAATGAGGGAGAAGAGAAAGCAATAATCAAACGTCTGGTTGGAGGATGATGTCCGCACCTGGAGCTCTTAGGGTTTGGCCCAGGGGCAGAATTTTATTTGCCCCACAGACCGGTCCTCATTCTCCAAATAGCCTTTTTTCCCCCCGTCTCCGGGTCCGTATGTCTGATGATTCTCGGGGCTCACACGGGATACATGTTCCCCGCTGCGTGTTGTCCTGCCGTGTGGCGCAGGAGGTGGCCGTTTGAGCTTGCAATCAATACTTGTTTTTAGCCCTAATGGCAAAATTCTGAAATTATAACGACAAACTCCAATTCCCATCACTCTCAGCCAGCTCCCAATACAGGCTGTGCCGTTTTTCCATCCTTTTATTTCGTAACGTTATTTTTTTTCCTTGTTATTTTCTTATCGCAGGATGACGGATACCTAATCAGGATGGAGATCGCGGCACCGAGACAGGAAGGAGACGCTGTGTGCCGACAAACACATCCCCTGCTGTGATAACAAACTGCCCCGCGCATGCTCACAACAAGAGGGCAACAGCAAAGAGGGGCTCGGGGTTTAGCAGATTGGGTTTAACGTTGATAAATGCAAGGTTTCGACTGCTCCGACCAATGTACTCGCCCGCTTTAATCCTCATCAAGAACTAATGATGCAGCGGAGCACGGCCTTTATGCCCCATATTTCTTTTTTCAATATGGCCGACGTTCTTTACATTTAATAAATGTTTGGGAATCCAGGTAGCGTTTATTCCCCATTTAGCACCATTTTCATGCTTGGCAGCGCTGTAGGAGGGAGCTGGATTTGGGCCGGGTTTCTCCTGCTGTAACGACTCAAACCTTAATCAGTCGTTGGTCTCGTCTTAGATTCAGGAGCCGTATGTCTATCCCATGCATGTTTAATACCCTCACTGTATTACCCTCTACCACTTCTGCTGGGAGGATGATCCACTAATCATCCACTACCTTCTTAGTAAAGTAAAACAATGTCAGCTAAATGCTGGCTATACGATGAGCCACATGGACCAATTTGTCTATCCCATGCATGTTTAATACCCTCTACCACCTCTGCTGGGAGGCTGATCCACTTATCCACCGCCCTCTCAGTTAAGTAATTTCTCTGTGCATAAACATAAGTTGTGAATACCTTTAATTATAATAATCATATTGCACTCTGTGGTTAATTCACACCTTGTAATATTTTTATATCCATGTTCAGCATGGACCCCAAACTAATTAAACGAAGAGAGTTTTGGGGCAGATCCTGGGATGAGGAATTGGCTGCCATCAAAGTGATCACCACTTTTACACCATTGACAGTCCAACAATCTGCCATTAGCAGAATCAGAACTGCCCCAGTGGACATGGTCACATAGTGTCATGTGACCCCAATTCTGGCAGTGCCCCTCCTGAGATTGGGTTCTGAATCAGCGCATGATGGTAGTGGTGTTATTGGGGAGCGATAAACTCCCTTTATCTGCAGACCTGGAGCCGCCGTCGCTGTCAGTCATGTGATATTTTGGGTGACTTTCCCGGCTCAAACTCCACACTGAGCTGATGCTTTATGGCGATGCTAATGAAGTCCTTTCCTCCATAGACTTTCATCAGTCAGAGAGTCCGACTGGGTGATTAAGACTGAGCCATTCTATTGTTTCCCACAGGCAGTATGATAAGGAGTCGGGGTGTTTAGTAGATCGGGGATCAGATAACAGAGCGAGAATCATACAAACGGCGGATATGCAGCTGCCTGAAAAACTACAACGGGGTAAAAAAGGAAACAGAGCGATATTTCTCAAAATATGAATCTATGCATCCTGAATACTGTAGGGGGCAACACTGTCGGTGTCAGCATGCAGGGGGGGTAAGTGTTGTTGGGGGCAGCGTGCAGGGGGTAAGTGCTGTCGGTGGCAGCGTGCAGGGGGGTAAGTCCTGTCGGTGGCAGCGTGCAGGGGGTAAGTGCTGTCGGTGGCAGCGTGCAGGGGGGTAAGTCCTGTCGGTGGCAGCGTGCAGGGGGTAAGTTCTGTCGGTGGCAGCGTGCAGGGGGGTAAGTGCTGTCGGTGGCAGCGTGCAGGGGGGTAAGTGCTGTCGGTGGCAGCGTGCAGGGGGTAAGTGCTGTCGGTGGCAGCGTGCAGGGGGTAAGTGCTGTCGGTGGCAGCGTGCAGGGGGTAAGTGCTGTCGGTGGCAGCGTGCAGGGGGTAAGTGCTGTCGGTGGCAGCATGCAGGGGGGTAAGTCCTGTCGGTGGCAGCGTGCAGGGGGGGTAAGTGCTGTTGGTGCCAGCATGCAGGAGACCTTGGGAGTTGAATCCCCACAAGACCAAATAAAGTTGTGGAATAGGCTACGTCACAACTGTCCTGTTTCATGTTTGACAGTCACGCTTTTAAGTCTCTTTCCCATTGGGATCAGACCCCTCGATAGGAGAGACGTAAGAAATACCCCTGTACATCGTAAGGATGCGGACGCCTACCTTTTTAAGGGGATTTTTTACGTTTTCTTTATTATATTGTATTTTTTACCATGAGCTTCGTGTTGATGTCAGACACGATGTATAGAATTCCTTGTAACGCAGCATCAAACGCACCCAAATCTAAGGTCCTTGTATCCTCGGGCTATAAAGAGCTCACGCTCACCGGCCCCGTGCACCTGCATTCAATGAGCCACGGCCATTTTCTCTTTTAGTGCGTTCTAAATCGGGGAGAGAAAAGCGTGTTCTGTGCCTCGGGCTACACGGGGTCTGCGACGGAGACGATTCGATGTCATGCAGCGTGTTAAAGGGACCGGTTTCTGCGCACGCAAACCTCAGGAACAACCACGGGAGATAGAAAGGTTCACGTAAAGGAAAAACTGACCGCCAAGCCCCTCGAAACGTGGGGCAGAGTGGCAAAAATTGGGACTGTCCCATGCAGAATGAGACAGTTGGGAGGTATGCGTACCAACAGGGCCACCATAAAAAAAAAACAACCCTCCGCCGCCCCATACCCTTCTCACCAGACCCCAAAGTACAGTAAGGTGCCCATGACAGATCAGGTAGGCCAGGGGCAACAAGCCATTGGCTATCGCGCATTCGCAGGCAGATAATAGAGTACTGAGCCAGCGATAACTTTTATAGTCACTGCTTCTCGGTGAGATGTTGTTTGAAAATTCTTTTTATTTTTTGTTACGATGCAAATCGTTTCTCCGATCCTCAGATTACGGCGTTTACTCCAGAACAGCCGCTCCGACAATCATGCAAATAACGCCATCGAAATATTACAGGATTACGCAAAACACGAATTTGCATCTAAACTTGCAGTCAGTCCCAACGTTAAAATAACCGAGCGGCGGACGGGGGACACGGAGTCGGGGGATTCATTTATTAATGGATTTTTTATAGTGCCGTCATATACCACACTTTCTACGTAGCGACTCTCAAATGGCCCTAATACCGGCCCTCAGGGAAGCCACAAAATGCGACGTCTCGCCACACTAGGTGGGCTTCACATATGGGGCATCCATGCCGGCTGGTGCCGTCCTGTTAATTCTGATGAGCTGTAAGCAACATCTACACGAGTAGTGAGTATCTGTAATCAGCTGAAGGTGCTGCCCTTTAAATGTTTAAAGGGACACTCCAGCCATCACATGCAGTTAATGAGCAGGAGAGCTGCGTGGATCCTTCCCATGTTAACGGCGTCCCGCATGGAGGGATTCTGCAGAAGCCCCCCACATTCAGCATTTGCCCCTTTCCATACCCCCCACCCAGCTAAAAAATTTTAACTAGCCTTATGTTGGAGCAGAAACTATTTTTCTCCCTCTTTATGACTCCAATTTCTGTAATTTGACAATTGTTTACAATTTGCACAACTCTTATTTTTTACTTGAGAAAGTTACGAAATAATGACTTCTATCGCATACCTGCTCTGTTATATTATTTATGGGAATAGTTCTCAGCTTGAACCTCCGCTCTCTGGAAATATTTGGCCTCTCCTTGGGAAAAACGATAATTTGGGGGCTGATAATGCCAGAAAGGTTATTTTTACAAGTAGTTTAAAGACCATTTTTGGAACGCTTCGTCTACCTGCGCAACCGGCGCCATCTAGTGTCCATGTTTACAAGTGCAATTTTATGAAAGCATGCAATTAAAACAATCTTGATAAATCTCAAGAAGGCCATGTTACTACGAGGAGTGGAACACAGTGAACAATGAGCGTCTAGATTGTAAGCTTCTGCGCCAGGCCCCATATCGGTGTTTTCAGATCCTTTGAATTCAGGGACTCCAAGAAGCGCTGTGGATATTTTTGGTGTTTTAGGAATAAAAGAATAAAAATTGTATTTTAGGCTAATTTAAGAAGTAGCCTGACTCAAGACACGTTAATTATTATTCATACAGGCAGCGATATCATATCAATAATACTTAAATTGATCAGAATTTTGGGAGCAGCCAAATTCTTATAATCCTAAAAACAAGAAAAAATAATTTAGAGTCCCTTTAAATACCAAATACTAGGTAAAGATCACTTTAAATCTGGTATGTACATTTTATTTATATGCCTGTCCTAAACTGCCAAGTTTAGGAAAAAGGAAGAAAAAATATATTTATACAAAATTGAATAAAAAACACAAAATTGGACACAGTAGAGAAATATTTATTTGCCTGTAAAAATATTTGGACTAAATTCTGTGCAAAAAACAAGGCATTATACATAATTTGTATGCAGTGTTTATATTTGACACATGTGCAAAATTAGAATTTAGTATTAAAGGTGCTGTTCCACTTAAACATGTATTTCTCTCTCTAGGATGCTAAGCAAACTTATTTTATTCTTTCCACTAAATATGTGAATTGCATTAAAAAAAAATAAGATTTTCCACTTTCTATGGCGACAATCCAACAGTGCCTGCTTTTGTGTCACATGCCAATTATTAAAAAAATTCAAAAATAAATAAAAAGGGTGACATTTTTACTTCTGGCAAAGGGTTGGCATCAAACAGGAGTAGGGCTGATGTTTCTAATGCTTAGTTACAAAAGCAGAGTAGGTGGAACAGCAGCTTTAAATTCTTTACAAGTCCCTTATACAAGACAAATATTTATAAAAATATTGTATTGTTTACAAATATAATATTTTTAATTTTCAAAACAAAAACATTTTTATGGATAAAAAATATAGCAGCATTTAATATTTCCTAAAAGCAGCCGTCTGCCACTTCAGGATTAATTTCCAGAGCAGGATAATCATCTTATCCCAGTCTCTTTATGCAAATATACATTTAAAGTACAGAACGTCTAGCATTTTCTTATAAATTTATATATATATAAAATATGCTGCGATTGGTAAATGTACAGAAATGCTCATGTAATAATTACAGATATCACAAAATAATCTCCTAGAACATCTGATTGTACTTTAAATTGGATCCGTCATAAAAATATACATCAACACGTTTTATGGACACTTTTTGGTTCAGCAGTTTAAAAAAAATTAATTGTATTTGATAAATCCTAAATTTTTTTCAGTTTTGTATATTTACATGTTATGTAACTCAAATTTAATAAAAACCTATATTTTTTATACTTAAGCGGGGACTGCTGTCCTAAAACTTTGCTCTGATAACTCCTCCCAATTGTGTTAGGGGCAACCGCATAGGATTAGTGGAACGGAGACGCAAAGACCAAGAGAGGGTCTATTCGGTCTGAGGTGTGCCATGACCGACGTACCAGGTAGGCCTATAGAGGGCCACCCCGTAAAAGAAATGAAAGAAAGGATAGAGGAGAAAAAGAGGAAATAAAAGGAAGGAAATGCATAGCGAGGGGGGGCAAGGGCGGGCAACGTCAGACGCTGAAACGTAGCAGTGGGCAGGAGAGGCGATGGTTAAATAACCATAGCCCCTCCCACAACTACAGGCTAATTTACATTAGCCTTAACATTTATCTAACCCCACCCCTTTGGTGCAAGCTGATTGGTTTAACATCATATGCTCTCAAGGTGATGCAGTCCTTTACTACTTATGGTAGCCGCTTGGATTATATAATAATTATGATGTCACGCACTTTGGATTCAGAAGTTTTAAAAGTTTTGTCTAAAATAAAAATATATATATATATATAAAAAAAAAAACTGCATAGACTCTCCATCACGATTGAGATAATTCATGAATAATTAATGTTCTTCAATAATTTAGTCCACAATATTCGCTATGAGACGCAATACATAGATTATCGATTACGAGTCCAGGACCAGTTATAGAATTTAAAAACAAAAAGAGTGTAAAATTCAACGGAAACGTATAATAAATATGAATGAAAGAAAAAAAACCATCACCCATCCTTACCCCAGACAGTCTCATATTCACAGTACTTACTTTAGAGGAACTTTATGTTGTATGAAATAAAAACGCGTTCAGACGTAATAATTTTGGACGCGACCCAGGGGCCCTGCTATACGAGGAAGGGAAGGTTACAGGCAGTTTTTCATATTTTGTATTACGGACATTAGGAAGTCGGAATAATTTAGGGAGAATTAAATCAGCTCTTTCTTGATTTTTTATAGGAAAGTTTTTATATATATTATATACATATATATTACGCACACACCAGGAGTGCCTCAGGGACCTAAGCACCAGGGTATTCTATGCCACTCACCCGGAGATGAAAGCATATAAGTAAACATATGGAGGAAAAAACGGCAGGAATAATCCCCGGGTTGCCATGCCGATTACTCCTCTTTTACCGATTTCTCAATGACCCCATGGAATGAAGCGCACGCAAAAGGAAAGTCCTGAAAATAGATCTCTTCTTCTGAAAGACTTTACAGTAAATTAGAACACAAATATTCTCCAGGTACGTCCTGAATATTAAAGAGGGTAAATGACGCGGTTTTATGGGGGTAGAAAAGGCTGCGGGTGATTTGGAGTCAATGTCTGTGATTTTCCAAAAACATAACCTTAAAAAAATAGCGTTTTACGGAGAAATAAAAAGCCAAAATTAATCTTCCGCTGCAAGGTCGCGGCACTGAAATCCTCATCAGGAACTCCCAAGGAATCTGGATATCAGTTCAGTTAATCTGACAAAAACCTGTATTTGGGGGAAAAACCCTCTTTTCTTGAAATTGTCCAGGTACATTTCTCGCCACACATCACATTTTGGGTCATGGGGTACTTAAAGGCACCTTTTGGCATTTTCCAGAAGAGGGATTATTCCACTTTCCAGATTGCCACTTTTCCATCTTCTTTTCCAGATCCACTTAGAACATATCGGTCTTCCGCCGAACATAAGGATTTCACCACGTCTGCATGCGCGACCAGTTCCTTCTCTACGATCTTCCTTTCAGCATCAATGATGTAGATCTTCCCTTTGGATTTACCCTGTGATATCCCTTTACTGCCGACCCACATCTATAACGAGAGAGAGAGGGAGAGAGATTTTATTTAAACAATAAAATGATTCAAAGATTTGGTGAACTCAATATATATTATAATATTATAATAAAGCGTAATCAATATACTTTATTTTAAACGCATTAAATGAAATCAGACTATGCTTAGCTTAATATTTTTGGGGGGGCATTCTGTGTTATTTAAAATGAAGTTTGTACTAGTGCTGGAATGAGTTATTAAAGGGTTAAACTGACCGAGAGGGACACGGCGGCTCTCTTACCTGCTGTTTGACCTTCAGCATACAGGTGATCTCCGTACAGTCTTGAAGAAGGATCTTGACCGGGGCTCTGGACAAATCGACCATGTCGAAAACAAAGACTTCGTTGTTCCCCTTACACGACGCCCAGAGCTGCTGCCTCTAAAGAAGACCGGAGAGAAGGTAATTAGTCGCATGTCGTGTAAACGGCGCGCCATCCGCTGCCCGCCATCCGCTTTCATACCTCGGAGAGTAACTGGATGCAGTGGAAAGCGGAGCCGATCTTTTGCAGGCTTTCTGTGATTTCTAACTTCTGTAACGGGTGGCCGGACTTGTTGGTCAAAAGAACACAGTCTCTGGCACCTGGAGAAAGCAATAATTATTAATACTAGCGGAAGGACGCTTCATTTACCAAAATATATATATATAAATAAAAAAAATACAAAAACAAACTGAACTTTTTTTTTTTTTTTTTTTTTTATGTGTAAAAGATATTACTACGTAGCTACTCCCAACTCGTCTTATCTTAACCGATGCTTAACCAGTAGTGGGTAACCGGCCCACGCGGGGGTCATTCAGAGACACTCACAGTACACGAGGCAGTCGTCGTAGGCTTTCATGGACGTGGCAGTTTGACACGGCAGCTGGAAGCGATGGTGAATCTTAAGGGTGTTTATATCCCAGGCAAGGACGCAGCCGTCCGCACTGCAGGAGTAGGAGATCCTTAAAAACAAAGCAACGCTCAGGATCAGCACAAACAAAACATGTTTGTATTACTGGTATCAGATTAAAATAGGTTTTCAAGAAAACTGCACTTTTTGTAGTTTTTGCCCCATAATATAATGTTTTCAGGCAGCTGCATATTAACCGTTTGTTCTTGCTCTATTATCTGATCCCCGATCTACTAAACACCCCGATTCCTTATCATACTGCCTGTGGGGAACAATAAAATGGCTCAGTCTTAGTCACCCAGTTGGACTCTGTCTAATGAAAGTCTATGGATGAACGGACTTCATTAGCATCGCCATAAAGCGTCAGCTCAGTGCGGTGTTTGAGCCGGGAAAGTCCCCCAAAATATCACATGACTGACAGCAACGGCGGCTCCAGGTCTGCAGATAAAGGGAGTTTATTGAAACAAAAAAAAGGAGATAAAACCAGATTTTGTCACTGCTGGCCGACATTATATGTTCCAAGGGAATTCTACATTAGATATGGATAACGTCGGATGCCTCGGTTATGTTTGTCATATACACCCAGCCCCTGGTACCTCCTCGGACCGGCGGCAGCGTCCACCACGATGTCCACGACTTCGGTGCGATGGTCAGTCAGCTGCTTGTTGCAGGACATGCTGTGCGTGTTTATGATGTAGATGGTAGAGTTGCTGGATCCAATCCACACCTGGTTTTGCTCCACTCCCACCATGCACCTCTTCAAGAGAGAGAAGCGGGAGCTTTACACAATGACCCTCAATCAACCGGAGCGCTGCTTTTAACCCTTTCTGCCAGGACACCCTCCAAGAGCTTCAGCCCCCAACTAAGCCCGCCTGGTGGCCCCGGGTTTAAAATATTTCGCTATCATGTAACACGCTAAACACAGCTGTGGCTGCCGCATCCGGATGTGGCGTTATCAGAAAATAAATACCCCCGAAACTTAAAAATAGAACATTAAACAAAAAATAAAAAAAGCTAAGAAGGTAAGTGTAAGAAAATCCACCCAAAAAAGTGCTGAAACGTTTCTCCGCGCCGCTCACCAGTTTGGCGCTCCCCACTTTAAAGCAGTGATGCAGAATGGACCAGGTGGAGGCGTTAAACACGACCACCTTCCCCTCGCGCAGGCCGCACCACAGTTTGGGGGAGTCATCGCCTTCCGCCGAATCCAGCTGCCCTGAAAGATACAAGCGGAGATTTCCCCCTTTAACACAGTAAAAAAGCGCACAGTTTTCTAAAAGTTTCCAGGGGAAAAAAAAACCAAAACATATTTTTTATATTCACGAATTATTAAAAATATATATAAATGGAAACACAAGAAATTCAGAAATTCGTTTTTTCTCCGTGAAAAAATAAAAATAATTGAGATAATTTTAAATTGTATAGAATATTCTGCGCTCATCCATAAACATTTAACTTATTAAATGAATAAAAATATTTGGTACGACGGTACGGCAATCTCCCACAATGCACCGGTCTAGTCCCAATCGCTACACTTTATGCTGTTCTCTTTCCATATCATAGAACGAATAATATACAGAATAATAAAAATGTTCTAATTGGAGCCCGAGGTCAGTGCTTTGATGAAAAAAAAAAAGAGAAAAATGGGAAAAAAAGTGTCAATCGTGTCCTTTAAGGGCCACGTAAAACCACATCTCTATTTTCTTTTATTCGGTGGCTGCACTCCCCGGCCGGAAGGCTTGTGATTGGGCCCGGGTCACCGAGCCCAGTGATTGGAACAATTTGTCGGTTGCTATAGGGATATGGGGATACTTTACACCGAATCCGATTTCATTTAATGTGAATTTTTATTTTTTTCCCCCCAAACTGTGAAAAGTTGGGTGTTTATTCCCTACATCTATTTCACGGTTTAGTTTTTTCCTTGTTTTACCCACAATGCTGTATTTACACATCTCTAATAGCAGGTCTCGCTTTACAGCCTGCTGTTCACTGGGCGGAGCCTAAGTGCTGAGTGACAGCATGATGTGATGACCCACGCCCACAGCCTATGCCTGTTATCTCCTGATTCTCACTATGGACGGGGGAGGCTGTCTCTTCTCCAGCGCCTGTCTCTCTCTCTCTCTCCAAGACCTCTCTGGGGGTCTCCCTCCTTTTAATTACCTTTTAAAACTGTTATTCATTTTTTTCTGCCCCTAGCAACATCTGCCCCTGGTAACAGTTCCCCAACTCACACAGTGAGCCCCACAGGTCTAATAAAATGACCTCCAGAGCTCCATTACCCAGCCTCGGCCGCCCGGAGACACAAAGTGAGGTGGAGGTGCTGTGCGGTCATGCTGGGGGGGGGGCAGTTCCTGCCTCTAAATATCCCAACATGGCCGCATACAAACAAATATATAAAAAAATACATTTAAATAAACTGAACATTATAATGCCAAAATAAATCATTTCTGTGCCGTACTGTCCCTTTAATTATGCAAATTAAAGTACCAATCACAGGAAGGACGGAGCTGCCCATACAGACCGCTGTTTATTGAACGCTTGCCTGAAACATTCGGCACTGATCAGGTTAATTGACCCATTCATTACCTGGCGTGTACAAAAGCACATCCACGGACTGAGCCACCGTTTCCCCCGACGACGGGTTGATTCGGTGCTTCAAGGTTTCTGCAGTTGTTTTTGGAACCATCATGGGCACTGCCGAGAAAAACACAGATGATATATTTTTAATTTAATCAGATCAGGGTTTTTTTTTTTTTCTTACTTTATGGGGAAGGGGGTAAGTGAAACTGCCTCCCAGCAGAGGTGGTACAGGCTAAAACAGTGAGGAAGGAAACGTAATCCCTTCAGTACTAAGGGTTTTTAGTATCCTAAATACCGGTTTTATAGCCATTTTCACCATATGTTGGACTCCCCGTTTCTGTGTTAAGATTTACCCACGCAAATTAGACACCCTTTATCTTCAGGACATATATGGCCTTCTTTCGAAGCCATAGAAACATTAAAAAAAAATTTGTTAGTATTAAAATTTATTCGCGATAATATAAAAAAACGATATACTAAATTATAAAAAAAATAAAAAAATAAAAATGATACATCTCATGGGTGCCTGATCACCCGTGGAGCAGTCTCTGGGAGTACCGGCACTTCTTAAGGGACAGCTTGCCTCATGTTATGGATGTGCCAGTATGTCCGTAGGGTAGCAAATGGGTTAAACAATTTCCCCTGCGCTGATCACACTGTGATGAGCAAACACGGCTTCTTCCCCCTGCCGAGTTTCTCCTCTCCTCCAAAGACCTTCTGGTGGAAGGGAAAGCCGGATCAGGTGATCAGACATTCGTGTTATAACGGTGTACAGGCGCTCACACCCAAGCTGCATTACACACAATCTGTCGGGAGGAAGCAAGCTGGCTGGCTTCTGCCAACAGCGGGAAGTCTGGGCCGTCATTAGACAGCCTGATTTTACATGGAGCAGCATGGAGATGTCCCAGCAAAACAAGCTGGGTATACCAGTAACATGCCCCTACGTGTACCACTACATCCAAAGGGTTAAAAAAAAGTTGGCCATAGGGAGTTTTCACGCTGTACAGCGCTGTGGAATATGATGGCGCTATATAAAACAATGAATAATAATAATAACATGAAATACCTTCATTCCTCATCCTGTCAAAGTGGGAAAGTTTGGAAGCGGCGTAAATCGCTTTGGACGTTTGCAGAGAGGCAACGACAGCGTCCATCAGAAGGACGTTCGTCAGAGCTTCTTGGATGTACTGAGGATCCTGCACAAGAGCCGCAAAGTTGTTGTTTTATTATTATTTTTGTACACGAGTCATTATTGTGATGTTTGTCTATGTTATGTGATTTATATTAAAGAAAATGTATATATATATATATATTTAAAAAGAACATTTGTAAAAATGGACATTTTAATGTTTTATGGAATCAAACTGCCATTACTTTAAAATGATCCCAAATTCATGTTAAAAAAAACCCACAAACACAAAACACAACTTCACCAAATCTATAAGCATGAAATATTGTCTAAAAACGTACAGTTTGTCTTGTCTTTACATTACATTTTTTTGATGGCAGATTATGCCCTTGTTCAGTAATATATTACCCCACCGGCATTGTGGGGGGGTTTTTTGTTACGTTTTTTTATTTTGATAACCGACCTTGTGATCGTCGGCCATCTTCCTTCCAGCCCACATCTCCTTGATCATCAAATTCCACAGATCGCACTCGGACTTCAGGTTAGCCTCGAAGAGCTCCTTTTTTGAGGAGTCTTTTATCCGAAGGGTTGGAATCCTTAACACAAGGAAAGTTACGGTGGTGCTTTTAACCTCCTAAGAAAAATAATCTATATTACCAATACTAATAATAATAATAAATAATTAACAAGTGCAGCCCAAATCCCAAACCTTGGAAACAACACCTTATGTCATGAAAAGATCTCCCTAGAGGATGAATGACAGCCAATCAAATGCCCTGATACAGTTAAATGGCAAAGGCTTTGTCCCTGTTCTCCGTCTCTCTCCTTTTAACTTTATCTGCAGACCTGGAGCCGCCGTTGCTGTCAGTCATGTGATATTTTGGTGACTTTCCCGGCTCAATCACCACACTGAGCTGATGCTTTACGGCGATGCTAATGAAGTCCGTTCCTCCATAGACTTTCGTTAGTTGGAGTGTCTGACTGAGCCATTCTATTGTTCCCCACAGGCAGTATGATAAGGAGTCGGGGTGTTTAGTAGATGGGGGGGGGGTCAGATAATAGAGCGAGAAACTAGTAGAATATTTTAATGTAATGAGTGGGACTGCCCCTTTAAGCGCCATCTACCTCTATATTCCTGAACGTGGCTATCTCGGTGAAGCCGGGTCTGCCCTCAGACAAGAGGAACAGGCGTTTCTGAGTCATCGCTATCTTTCCTACGCCGTAAGTCGTCTTGACGGAGTTTGACAGCTTGTAGACGAACTCGTTCTTATCCAAACATTCAGTGATGACAGAAGGAAGGTCGACTGCTTCGGCTTCGGCCTCCGTTTCTTTCCAGTAGGTGTAGAAATGCTTGAAGATATCGGGGTCCACTTGCTTCTGGTGACCTTGAGGGAGGAAACACAGTAAGCGAGCGATGGTTAGAACGCTGAATTATCGAGAGCGGATACATGGTCTCCTACACAAGAACACGCGGAACTTGTAGAAGACCTCTGGACGTTTTTTTATCAATGATGGAGGCGGAAGAACCGGTTCTACTGCAGTACAAGCCGGGCCAGGGAAGAGCCTGACCGTGGCCTCCATGACCCTCGTACCAGTCAAGGTGGGCTCCAAGCTGTCATTTATAACGGTTTCAGAAAAACTTCATAAAGGCAGGTAAATTGGGAATTCCCGCAAGGAACATTTAAGGACGTCTGAGAAACGCTTCTCTTTATCCGCGAATCTGTCTGCAATATTCTGGCCTCTTGGAGTATTTCTGCAAAAGGGGCAGACCCAAGGGGCACAGCCTCACCCCCGTTCCTCCAATCAGGGGAGAGGTGAGCGGAGAGGCTACGCACCTTTTAGCGGAAGAACCTGGATAACGGAGAGGATAGCGGCGAGAAGCGGGCAAGGAAAGAAGAACAGGAAGAGGCGACAGAACAGGAAGAGGCGACAGAACAGGAAGAGGCGACAGAACAGGAAGAGGCGACAGAACAAGAACGTAGCCATCACGGAAACAAGGTGCGGAACGTGAAGATATCGGAACTCCGTTGGCTAAAACGTACCCACTGTCAGCGCCTCGAACAGCCGCCGTATCGTATCTGTATCCTTCACGATGCCAGATTCCTGGACCCGCCGGATGAAGTCGTTCATCTGCATGTGAGTCTTCGGCAACTCAAACTTCTTCACGCGGTCGTCGGCTCTGATCGCCTCCCTCTCCTTCTCCAAGACCTGGCTTATCAACCTCTTGAGCTCCGGCTTACGTTCCGCCTGCTGCCGTTCCGATGGCGGCAGAGACAGGACGACCTTCCTGACCAGATCGGCGGGAAAAATGCGTATGTCGGTTTTGTACAAGTTCTGGAAGTCCGAAAGCGCGTTGAGGAGCCTGCTTTGCGTCAGGTTGATGAGGCCTCGGAGGTAGTGATAGCGGGCGAGGAGGGCAGAGTTTTGGGGAGGCAGACAGTTGATCTCTTTGCTGAGATAGTTGTTGAAGTCGGAGTAGTAGGCCTGGACACTTCGGCTCACGAGAGGAAAGCTAATTTCCGGAAGCTTGAAAGTGTAAACAGTTTTCTCCGGGGCTTTTATTCCTGAAACAGAAAACGGACCCTCAGTTATCGGACCGTTATTAACCGCGATTCTAAAAATATAGAAACATAGATCGGCCCCGTTTCTCCTGCTGTAAAGACTCAGACCTTAATCAGTCGTTGGTCCCGTCTTAGATTCAGGAGCCGTATGTCTACCCCATGCATGTAGATTATATACACACATACATAAAATAATGCATACGCACATTTAAATAATTCTAAGTATTTTAGTATTTAAAGCACCCTTCAAAAGTTTGGGATCACCAAGCTGCTTTCATGGAAAACAACATTTGTGGGTGAAACATAATTACAAAAGGGTTTTCTAACCATCAATTATCCTTTTAAACTTAAACTTGGATCAGCGAACACAACGGGCCATTGGAACACAGGAGTGATGGGAGTGATATAGGGCCATTGGAACACAGGAGTGATGGGAGTGATAAATGGCCATTGGAACACAGGAGTGATGGGAGTGATAAAGGGCCGCTGGAACACAGGAGTGATGGGAGTGATAAAGGACCGTTGGAACACAGGAGTGATGGGAGTGATAAAGGGACATTGGAACAGAGGAGTGATGGGAGTGATAAAGGTCCATTGGAACACAGGAGTGATGGGAGTGATATAGGGCCAGGGCCGACCCGACAATGGAGCTGAGTGGGGCAACTGCTCCAGGCGGCACTTTTGCGCTTTTATTTTTAAAGCGGAATAGAGAGGGGCGCCGAGTGGTCAAGCTGTCAGTACCCGCTCGGCGCCCCTCTCTCTCTCTCCTTGTCGGCGAGTCTCCCTGTTCGGTCTCGGTGCTGGCTTGTAATGCTAAGTGCCGGAAGACTGCCGAAAGGTAAGTACGGGGGGGGGGGGGGGGAGTAAGGGTAGATAATAGGGAGGGAGGGAGGGAGAGGAAGGGTAGATAATGGGGTGGGCGGCATTTCGTCATTTTGTAGGGCCATTGGAACACAGGAGTGATGGGAGTGATAAAGGGCCACTGGAACACAGGAGTGATGGGAGTGATAAAGGGCCACTGGAACACAGGAGTGATGGGAGTGATAAAGGGCCTCTGTACGCCTATGAAGAGATTCCATTAAAAATCTGCAATAGTCATTTAGAACATTAACCCCGTCTGCGCTGGATTTCTCATCCATTTCATGTTACTTTAATGGACAAAAACAAAAAAACATCTAAGCGACCCCAACGTTTTGAACTGTAATGTGTGTGAGATGGAGACAAATTCTATTGTTGAATAAACAAATCTCTAAACATCAAATGTTTGATCAAAACCTTTTTTCTAGTAATGCAAAAATCTGGCTGTTTAAAAAAAAAAATTATATAAAATCCATAA
This sequence comes from Spea hammondii, assembly GCA_029215755.1. NCBI lineage: Eukaryota > Metazoa > Chordata > Amphibia > Anura > Pelobatidae > Spea > Spea hammondii. Next base: position 3,476,954 of record JARDYJ010000005.1, read on the forward strand.
AAATACGTAATGAGCAAAATCACATAAGACTAAGCATTTGATTATTTGTTTAAAAGTCGGATGATTAAAAAGAGGTATAAAAAAGATATTTTAATGCTTTAAATGTTAATTTTATATGATTACAGACAGGAAGCTACAGGATACACTATACTTAGTGAAATGAAAAGCAAACATAGAAACCTACAATTTGCCGCCAGATCGGCCCCATCCGGCCCCCGTTTCTCCTGCTTTAAAGACTCAAACTTTTAACAGTCGTTGGTCTCGTCTTAGATTCAGGAGCCGTATGTCTATCCCATGCATGTTTAATACCCTCGCTGTATTACCCTCTACCACCTCTGCTGGGAGGCTGTCCACTTATAGACCACCCTTTCAGTAAAGTAAAACTTTCTTACATTACATCCTATGAATGGAAAACAGAAGGAAACATCAAAACTAAACTCTTTATCCAAGATATAAACAGAACTTAAAATTACATTCTATATGACCAATTTTCAATAAAATACTGTGAATAAAAATGAAATTAATTAAAACGAAAAAAAAAGATGTTTTGATTAAACATAATTAACCATTTAGCCTTAAGGTGGTTTCAGGACTCGATTCGGGGGACAAACCGTAACCAGGGTTAGAACTAAGAACTAATAATGGGGATCCTCGGGTCACCGAAAGGAACGGGGACGATTGAAAGGCGGGTGTTTAATTTTACGCATCAGGAGGTGAAAGGTCATGAAAAGGGGAGTATTTGGTGTTTGGACGCCGTCCTCACCGTGGTCGACGCTGGGTTTTCGGAGGGAGAAGTGGCGCGTGGGCAGGCTGTCCTCGGCGGTCTCCAGCAGATTCGGCATACTGATCACCAGCTTCTTACTGAACATGTGCTCGGGGCGGAAGCGCTTCACCTTCTCCGGGGCGCGACTCCTTGGGTTATCAGGACACAGCGTCATCCCCCTTACGTTAGAGCACCTGGGGGGGACACGATATCAAAAGAAGGAAAGGAGCGCGCAGGGATATCTCATCACTGATTGGCCACGGAGACAAAATACCTTATATACAAAACTTACTAACTGTCAGTATATGGCCATCAACCACTGTATGGGGTCTGCACTAACCCAGGTGTTTGATGTAACGTAAGAAAGTGTTACTTTACTGAGAGGGTGGTAGATAAGTGGAACAGCCTCTCATCAGAAGTGGTAGAGTGTAATACAGTGAGGGGATTAAACATGTATGGGATAGACATGCGGCTCCTGAATCTAAGACGAGACCAACGACTGGAGACTAGACGGGACAAACGGTCAAAAATCTATGTTTCTAAGACATCTCCCTGACCGGCACTATGAAGGGCGGCCCCCAACCGGCCCCGTGCAATGTATGTCTTTAAAATGATTACCCGTTGACTTCGGAAGAGGTCCTGAGCTCCACGTGCGTGAAGGCGTCCATCCTTTTGTTGAGCCGAGCCTTTAGAAACGAGTGGAATGTATAGGTGTCCAAAACCTACGGCAAAGAAGGGTTTTTGTTCCAGTTACCATGGCAATCATTACCGCAGAATAAAACGAATTCCGGAACCGATTCTTTGCCTTTTCCAGAGAAATTGGTGGTAAATATTCAGGCGCATGGAGATAATCACAGATCTACCTTGGTCCAGACGTACCTTCTTATAGAAGGGATAGTCGCCCCGCGCCCTCGTCTTCAGGAACTCTTCGCTGTTGAATACTCGGTGCTCGTAGTTCAGGTGGCCTTTAACATCTCTGCGGGACGGGGAGTAAACGGTTAGGCTTCAGGCGCGGAGCGAACACGTCTCTGTCCCGGGTACTTTGATAACAAGTGAAGAAATAAAAACGTTCCGTGGAGGAGACCCGATCACATGCAGTGCAGACACGTCCTACGGAATTCACATCCAGACGGACGGAACGGAAGCAGCGGTTTTATTAAACTCATCCCAACACTTTTTATTACTATCAGAAAAAAACCCAGTTTCCATAATATGATGTTTTCAGGCAGCTGCATATCCGCCGTTTGTATGATTCTCGCTCTGTTATCTGACCCCCAATCTACTAAACACCCCGACTCCTTATCATACTGCCTGTGGGGAACAATAGAATGGCTCCGTCTTAATCACCCAGTCGGACACTCTGACTAATGAAAGTCTATGGAGGAACGGACTTCATTAGCATCGCCATAAAGCATCAGCTCAGTGCGGTGTTTGAGCCGGGAAAGTCACCCAAAATATCACATGACTGACAGCGACGGCGGCTCCAGGACTGCAGATAAAGGGACTTTATTGGGGCAAAATGAGATAAAATCAGGTTTTTATCAACAATGACCAACATAACTGTATACAGGGCTGGAGGGGTTATATTACTGTATACAGCGCTGGGGGGGTTATATTACTGTATACAGCGCTGGGGCTTATATTACCGTATACAGCGCTGGGGGGTTATATTTGTGACAGGGCCAGGCTAGCTGGCTCATGTGTCATATGAAGTTTAGCCGGGTCACGGAGCACTTTTGTGTCCGGTTCTGTATACTGTGACCCGGTAATATATTATATTGTGTATTATTGTGTAACCGGCCCAGAGACTGATGTGGATTCAGCCCCAGCCTTCAAAGAGACGATCCTATAATCTGGCTGGGGCTCTTAATCAGCCAACACAGCCCTGTCTGCCCAGCCGGCACCCGCACTACAGGGGGGATAACACAGGTGGGGGAACCCATTGTATTCTGTAATCCCCTCACATGATACATCCCCTGTATACTGATGGGATTTGTGATGGGATGTGGCTGATGGGATTGGGGGTTGGGTTCGGTACACATTGCATTGAGATTGTATATAAGTTCTGTGTGTTTGTAATAAAGAGAGTTCTTCTTGGTTTACTACGGATGGTGGTCTGGATGATCCGTGGATAGCTGAGTGCTATCCGTATGAGGGACTGACTGGTGATTCCTCAGCCCTCAAACAGGGGGACCCAGCCTTGGGTACGGTGACCCTGTAACAATATTGCTGTATACAGCGCTGGGGGTTATATTACTGTATACAGCGCTGGGGGTTATATTACTGTATACAGCCCTGGGGGGTTATATTACTGTATACAGCGCTAGGGGGGGGTTATATTACTGTATACAGCACTGGGGGGTTATATTACTGTATAAAGCGGTGGGGGGTTATATTACTGTTTACAGCGCTGGGGGGGTTATATTACTGTATACAGCGCTAGGGGGGGTTATATTACTGTATACAGCGCTGGGGGGTTATATTACTGTATACAGCGCTGGAGGGTTATATTACTGTATACAGCGCTGGGGGTGATATTACTGTATACAGCGCTGGGGGGGTTATATTACTGTATACAGCGCTAGAGGGTGTTATATTACTGTATACAGCGCTGGGGGGGTTATATTACTGTATACAGCGCTGGAGGGTGTTATATTACTGTATACAGCGCTAGGGGGGGTTATATTACTGTAAACAGCGCTGGAGGGTGTTATATTACTGTATACAGCGCTGGGGGGGGTTATATTACTGTATACAGCGCTGGGGGGGGTTATATTACTGTATACAGCGCTGGGGGGGTTATATTACTGTATATAGCGATGGGGGGTTGTTCTGTGACTAAATCATCTGTTGCTTGTGAATCACTTGGTAAAGATAGCTCGGATTCCTCTTTATATTTTCCGTGGAAGTTGTGAATGTAAATCTATGGAAAGTAACGAACTCCTAGCGGAAAACATCAGGAAGGGAGCGAGGGTTCCGGACAGAAGCTGGAAACGGGTTATAAGAAGGCAAGTATCGGGGCAGAAAAAGAATACCGTGAAGTTAAAATTCACTCCGGCCGTCATACGCCCTTTAATGTATACGATAGCCGAGTGTCACCTTTAATGAAAGGTGCTGACGGGAATTCTTCCTTTTTTGGCGGGTTCGGCAGGAAGTAAGGGGAAGGGGCTTCACAGCTGCTCTTCCTGTTGCTGCATGCCCCATCCACTATTTCTTTTATGCCACACCCCTTATAAGCAGAACACACCAATGCTTATTATACCCCACCCAATTAAAGCCTATGCCCCGCCTGCACCATTTTTTTTTGGGGGGGGGGGGTTTAAGCATCAGCCATCAGTCTTGCTCCGACAGGTTTTGGGGGTCTCGCTGCGTCGCTTCTTACCTGAAGATGTCAACGAGAAGCTGCAGCGCCGCCTCCTGCACCTCGGAGTTCAGGTTCTGCTGCCAGAGCTTCCTGCGCATCCTCAGCTCAACGAGATCCACGGGGGAGCCGAGGTGACTTAACTCGAGGTCGTAGTGGAACCGCAGACCCTCAACCCTGTGACAAGAGAAAAAAATAACTAACAGTAAAGTTCTGTATAAAGCCTTATAAAAATCATAAATGCCATCGTATAATCACAAATATCATATAATCATAAATACATCGTATAATCACAAATATCATATAATCATAAATACATCGTATAATCAGAGGATTCCCAATAATCAGTCATGAAGTTTTATAATGAAAATGCTTCAGATACAAATCTATCTCACCCCTGAAATACCCCACACATATCTTACACCTGGGGGTTATATTACTGTATACAGCTCTGGGGGTTATATTACTATATACAGCGCTGGGGGTTATATTACTGTATACAGCGCTGGGGGGTTATATTACTGTATACAGTGCTGGGGGTTATATTACTGTATACAGCGCTGGGGGTTATATTACTGTATACAGTGCTGGGGGGGTTATATTACTGTATACAGCGCTGGGGGTTATATTACTGTATACAGTGCTGGGGGGTTATATTACTGTATACAGCTCTGGGGGTTATATTACTATATACAGCGCTGGGGGTTATATTACTGTATACAGCGCTGGGGGTTATATTACTGTATACAGTGCTGGGGGGTTATATTACTGTATACAGCGCTGGGGGGTTATATTACTGTATACAGTGCTGGGGGTTATTACTGTATACAGCGCTGGGGGGGTTATTACTGTATACAGCGCTGGTGGGTTATATTACTGTATACAGCGCTGGGGGTTATATTACTGTATACAGCGCTGGGGGGGTTATATTACTGTATACAGTGCTGGGGGGTTATATTACTGTATACAGCGCTGGGGGGTTATATTACTGTATACAGCGCTGGGGGGTTATATTACTGTATACAGCGCTGGGGGGGGTTATTACTGTATACAGCGCTGGGGGGGGTATGAGTTACACATAATAACAGGAGGATCATAAGAAATTGACAGGTTTCTAGGAATATAAAAACCTTTTCTGCCAGGCGTCACCAAGCAAACACAGTTACACAGCACTTAGGCCAGGGCTTGACAAATCCCAGGAATAAGGCAGCCCCGGCTCCTGGATATTTAAACCTGGCTGCTTTCTGTGTATTTGGATCGTGCGGCTGATACATAATGCGCTGTTTGCTCCCATATCTGTCTTTTTGGTTCTGAATTGAGAACATATATAATCTATAATATAATAAAACGTATAATACAGGATGACGCCATGCCAGACCCGTCCATAATATCATATTACCTGGATATAAAACTCTCTGCAGCGTTGACAGGGATATCTGGAACATCGGTCTCTTCTTCACCGTTCAGGTAGGCGGTGCTCCCGTTATCGATGTTAATTAACACTAAATCTTCTGCCTCCTTAAAAAGAAAAAAAAAAGTGCCGCGTGAGCGTCGCAGTACAACCAAAACTCGTCAAAAGAACAAGAAGAACAGAAAAAAACCCGCGTTCAGACGCTCGCAGACAACGTCCCCTCCAAGCTGGTGTCAGTGAAACCGAGACGGACCCCCAATCACCCACGTGCCGGGTATCGGAGCCCAGTGTCCCTCGGACGCTCTTCCAGGGGTATTTGGTGCCATAGTACGCGGTAAATTAAAACCCTGCTTCTAATGTCTGCTTAAAAAAAAATAATTATATATATATATATATATTATACACACATATATATATTAACTGCAACATTCACATTTAACAACAAAAAAAACCACATGACTGGAGACTACAGACCGGTGAGTCTGACACACGGATGAAACGTTATTGTGAATGATTAGTGAATAACACAACTAAAGAGTTAAACACTACCTGCCTCCCGGCGAGACGAGGCGAGCTTTCTGTGTGAACGTGGAGGTTATACCCCGGGGGCAAAGAGCAGAAACCCCCCCCTGTTTTGTCCTGTACCCACAGATCGCCCAGCATATCACCCATCTGTCCCGCATTTACTCATGCGAGGTTATTAAATCGGAAGAGGGCGTCTCATGACCTCCGGTAAGGCTGGTGAAAGTGGCTTCGTGGTGGTTTGGGTAACCGGGGAGAGGTAAATTCCAGGAATACAACCACTACACGGAAACCAGAAACAGAATACGAAACCGGTATAAAAGTAACAGCGGCAACCGACACTGGGGGCGCAATAAAGCATGACAGGCGACACGCAAAAGTGATTAACCCCCAATAGGACGAGCCACAGACACGCGGAAGCACAAAAGTGTGAAGAGCGGTAAAGCAAGGAAATGACTACTTTACAAAAAAGGTAGTAGATACATGGAATAGCCTTATTTTAATTAAGAACAGTATGTTTTTTTAAATCTCTTTCCTTAACAGGGTTCTTGGGGGGCCAGCAGGACGACTTACTGACCTTCTTAACTTCCTCGTAGTGATCCAGATGGCAGCCCATCAGAAAGGACGTGGGCGCCATGATGAAATCCAGCATCTGCCGTGATAAGATCGGGACGAACGTGTGCTGCCACTGCATGGGGTGCAAGTAAATCATAAAGCACTCGGCGACCAGCGTCAGCAGCGCCCAGTCCGACGAGAAGAACACGATCCTCTGCTCGGTGAGGATGCAGGACATGATCTAAACGAGAACACGGCAACGGAAAAACATTTAACGGAGCCCACCTAATGCGGATACGGGGGCCTCTCTAAAAACATACAACATACATCTACACAGCGCCACGGAGCGGGGTCACTAACAAGTTACTACATTAAAATAACATGAACCGGATCAGAAATCCGGCACAGACGGGGTTAATGCTATCAATGACTATTGTATCTGGAAACGGCTGATTTTTAATGGAATCTCTTCATAGGCGTACAGACGCCCTTTATCACTCCCATCACTCCTGTGTCCCAATGGCCCTTTATCACTCCCATCACTCCTGTGCACCAATGGCCCTTTATCACTCCCATCACTCCTGTGCACCAATGGCCCTTTATCACTCCCATCACTCCAGTGCACCAACGGCCCTTTATCACTCCCATCACTCCTGTGTTCCAATGGCCCTTTATCACTCCCATCACTCCTGTGCTCCAATGGCCCTTTATCACTCCTGTGTTCCAATGGCCCTTTATCACTCCCATCACTCCTGTGTTCCAATGGCCCTTTATCACTCCCATCACTCCTGTGTTCCAATGGCACGCTGTGTTCGCTGATCCAAGTTTAAGTTTAAAAGGATAATTGATGGTTAGAAAACCTTTTTGCGATTATTACAGCCAGAAATGTCCTTGTATCCTCAAACGTTTGAACTGTAGTGAATATTTATTATTTATTCACTAAGGGAATAAAAAAAAAGAAAAAAAAAAGCGACTTTTATTCCTTCGAAAAAGTTGGAATTTCCCGCTTAAGTTGTATTGAAGTTGGGTTTCTCTTTGTCTCAGAACAGAATGAGGAAGAAGGATGTGGAGATCACAGTCAAGGTCTTATGCAAAGTTTAGAACATCTCTTCGTAAAATAAAAGGAAATTGTGAAATGTTAAGAAAAACACCAACAAAAAATGCAAAAACCAGTATGTCATCCGCCGGTATGCGGAAAAACCACTCCGATTAAATTGGAATTTAGCAGACAGAAGCCGCGTTCTGTGAGAACCTCCGAAACGCGACACACGGGTCACAAGCGGCTACTTTTACAACACGGCTCACTTTACCGTTTGCGGGTGTTGAGATATTTTGTATTGTTTCCGCACGCTAAGGAAAATAATTAGAAAATAAGACTTATTTTATTTAATCCTCCCTTAGCTGCCTCTACTGAAAGCAGGAAGCATACTTAAGTACACTTCCTGTTTAGGGAAAAATAAAAACAATAGTTTTAGGGGTGGTTTGCGACTTTTTCCTTTGATTTAGGAATATTTTCTAGGCTTTCAAGGGTTCTCTAGGCCAAGCAAGATGTTCGGATGTCACATTAAGGCTGAGCACACCGTGCCACCCGCGCTGAAAGCCGCCAATGTACCCCTAACTCCTAATCCACGAGCCGCAGTCACATTCACCCCTGAACCCTGTATCACGTAACGCACCGAGGTGGGACTGGTCACCTGTAACACTTCTTTGGGTGTGAAGCACAAAAACGGAAGGTGGAGATCCAGGTCGATGATGGGACTGCCCGGATCTTCTCGCGAGGGGAAGACGACGTGGAGGGGTTTCATGCTGAACACCTGAAACAACAGGAAGCCATCACAATATTATCGCGGGCATCAGCAGAACATTCCCACGAGTGCAGGATGTCATTACACGGACTTCACAAACACCATCTCACATCTCTCATGAAACAAGTTTCCCGACACCCGCCTTTCTCACAGACGCGTTACATGTTTGCACAACTTATCTTGGTCTAATAAAGTAGACTTCCGTAAAGATGATCAGGCAGGGCGCTGGGGTGTATGGCTGGCGGCATGAATAGCAAGAAGACGGAGGATCTCTGCTCAGACCTCACCTAGCGTATTTGGGGCACAGCCTCAGAGCAGAGGTGGTAGCGGGTAATACAGTGAGGGTATTAAACATGCATGGGGTAGGCATACGGCTCCTGAAGACCAGGCCAACGACCGATTAAGGTTTGAGTCTCTACCTTGGGAAATTGTCTAGACGGGCCGAACGGGGCTGATCTGCTGTCAAATTCTATGTTTCTACGTTTGTAAAGAATCCAGTAACTGCACAAAGACTCGCTTTCATCCGAAATGAGCACTTAGCCCCCATAATCCCATGAGTGTGTTCATACTTCGGAACATGCAGAAGGGCATGCGTTCCCTTACCAGGTGCAGGGGTCCCGGGGGCGGATTCGGAATCAGAGCTAATTTGGCTGCAAACTCCTTAACGCGGCCGTCGACGTCGGTATCTCGGCAGGACTTTAGTTGGACCAGTAAACTGAAATTTGGGTTTGAGGCAGACAATTATATATATATAGATATATAGATACATATTTATATTTAGTGAGATAGTATAGGTCTCCAGATCTTACCAGGAAAGGCAATCCTTTAGTGCGTTGTAGTACGGGTACCTGGAGATAACGCACACAGCGAAGGGTACGAAGATGTCGACGGACTTCTGGGTATTCCCGGAGGAAGAGTCCCAGTACACCTGGCCATTGCATAAACCCAACGCATTCTACAGACAAACAGAACGGGGTCAGAGGGACACAATGACTCTCTCCATTACAAATGGAATATTTCTGCTGCCTCTTTCCCCACATTTTATCGGAATGGCTCGTTATACCCGACCCACATCTATGTTACCCATCCCTCTACAGAGCAGAGCCTTCAAGAATCCCACCAGGAAAGAATTTGGGGCGCTGCATGAACCTGAGGGTCTTTCTTCTGGTTTCCTTTCGCTTCACGGGCGATGTCCTCATAGCCCTAACATGTTATTCCCACAACCTCTACATGTTAAAATACCCTCTTCAATGCCCCCTACAGAAGATCCGGTTCTTGAAGGCACCTCTCCGGGGTTGAACACAGCGGGTGCCGTTATTGCAGGGTAAAGGAATCACCTGGACCGTTCTGTAGAACTGAGTGACCACTCCGTACGTTCTGTTCCCGTAAACATCAGTGAAGACCAGGAAGTGAAAGTGGTCCTCCTTAGGTTCCAACGTCACTTGGAGGCCTCCTAAACGATGAAGTCATTAACACGTTATAAGAAAGAACACGCTTGCTACACGCTTAATGCCAGTGTGTACCACGCTTACTGCCAGTGTGTACCACGCTTAATACCAGTGTACACCACGCTTAATACCAGTGTATACCACGCTTACTGCCAGTGTATACCACGCTTACTGCCAGTGTACACCACGCTTACTGCCAGTGTACACGCTTACTGCCAGTGTATACCACGCTTAATACCAGTGTACACGCTTACTGCCAGTGTGTACCACGCTTAATACCAGTGTACACGCTTACTGCCAGTGTACACCACGCTTAATACCAGTGTACACGCTTACTGCCGCAGTCCAGCGGCGGCGGGCTTTACCTGGAAAGCAGAGCCCCGGCAAGCCGTTGAGATCGACGTCCTTCGGCACGCTTATGTCCTCGACGGGCGTCTCTTTCTGGTCGGCGGCCCCGCTGGACGGGTTCTCCGGCTTATTTTTGTCTTTCTTCTTTCTGAAGGAGCGTCTCTTGGCGACCCTTTGAAAGTTATTCTGGGATGTGATGGTTACCTGGGGTTCCTCTTTTAATACAAACGGAGGAACAAAAACAGAGAGTATCTCCGGCTCCAAGAACTGCAAACTCTTTATTCCTTTTTGTGCTACCTGGGGGGGGGGGGGGATACAAAACATGACATCATTTCTCAACAATACGCAAGAAATCTCAAACGCCATCATTCCTCGCAGCGCGGGGGGGGTCAGAACGCGAGTTTATACTGGGGCGTAATGGGAATTCTTTACTGCAACGGGCCTGATGGAAGCCAATAAAACACTTTGTTGCAGCAGAGTTCCACAAACTTAACTCTTTGATCTGTAACTTTTTGTCTTATCTTTTTTTTTTTTTTTTTTTTGCTTTAATCTTTCAGGCCAATTTCAGCTACCTGTAAATACTCATTTTAAGACAATCATCACAATATAATAAATATATATATTACGATATATAATATAATATAATACCAATGAAAACGGGAAACTAGCTAAAAACATAAAAGAATATTTTTCCTGAGAAAAAAAAAATAAATGGAAAAGGCTGGCAGGATAAAAAAAAAAGAAAAAAAAGCAAAAAAAAAAAAGCAGAGGAAATATGTCAGCAAGCGAGGTGCAAATAAAGAGATACGGGCAAAAAAATGACAAAAGAATAGAACAGAAGGGAAAAAAGCAACAGAAGAGAGAAAAAAAGAAGTGCTTGCTAAACGCAAATGACATAAGGAGCAAATTATATAATTAAGAAACAAGGAATAAGTTGAAAACGCACGTTTCGGCTTGAACCCAACTACCATGACTGCGGCTGGGGGGGTAGTTCTAGTCCAGCTGTTATAGGGGAGAGGATTTTGATCACGTGTCATGGATCCCCCCCCGTGTTATTTCTCCCCGCATGCTGATCTTCTCATAGATTAAGCCAACAGCCTTTACTTTATTAGTAAATAACTAAATAAAAAACTTTCTGCCAATGTAACCAGAAGACATATTGGTTACAGACAGATCAGCAGCGGAACTTCAGCGTCGGGGCGTAATTCCATGTAACGGAATTTTTTTTTAATAAAAACGATTTTATCGATTTTCTTTATATTTTCTTTGGAAGAAAAAAAAAAAAGGAAGAGGGGAGGAATAAGAGACTAGCCACAGAAACATACACAGTTCCAATTACAGAGCGGAATTCCCCTTTTCGTCGGACGCGGTCCACTAATTGGAAGAAGATCGAAATTTCCCCAACTTCTCTTACGGAGGGGAACCGAATTACCCTGGGGTGAAAAAAAAAATATTCTAAACAGGAGAGAGATAACGCAATGGGGAGGAAAAATCATACAGATCCTACAAACAAATTAAGAGGACTGCTCTCACGGCTCCCTCATGCTGGGAAGGTAGCCGTTCCCTTGAATTTTTTTTTTTAATTTTTTTTATTTATTTATTTATTTTTTAAGGCCGTCCGTCCGAACTGATGCTTGAACATTTAAAAAAAATTTAAAAAATACATCAAAAAAGGGAAGCCGCGTTGATTTCTCCACCGATGAGGTAATCAGACAGCCGGACACGACAGGTGAAACCTTTACAATCTAATGAGTGCGCTTTAACCCTTTCCTCTGCAAGCGTCAGGACAGTGTAAGTATGTAATAAAGTTGTAACTGTGTTCTACAAGAATGAAAGATAATATAAAAACAGGGTACTTAGCTTTTTAACCCTTCTATTCATTCATCGGAACACACATGTGGTAGCTTCCCCAAGGACTCTTCCTCCAAAAAGCCCCTTATAACAGATATATGGAAAAAACTGAACAAATTCTGGGGTTACAGCTTTAAGAGTACTCTGTAAAAAGAATAAGAACCACAAATGGTGCGATAACGCTTAAAAGGTCTAAAACAGCCCCCACTCACAAGATTGTAGTAGGGACTGCGCCTTTAAGATAGCCGGGATTTTAGGAATCCTGGGGGTTTGCTGGAACTTTTAAAACCACCTCAAAGTTTATATTTTGTTAGCTTGTTTCTCGATGCATTATAACGAGTCCCTGATGAAGTCCGCATATGACGAAACGCGCTGGGCTTACTTTCTTAAAGCATTCAGCATTTTTATTGGGCTATTGTAAATAAAGAGCTTTTGGGAGATACCCTGCCTGCCCTTCGTTTGTATCCAGCAGATGACCGGTTTTTAAAACTTCCAGCAAACGTTGAGTGGGGGCAACGTTATCGCACCATTTGTGGTTTTTATTCTTTTTACAGAGTACTTTTAAAGCTGTATCCCCAGAATTTGTTCTGTTTTTATATCAGTGTAAGTATGTGCCTGCATACATGTATGAGAAAGGTTTCAGAGCGAGTGTGTATGAATGTGTGTGTAAGCGTGTGTATGTTAATGTGTAAAAGTAGCGCTACACCGACCATCATCCAATTAATTCCCATCCCCACCACAATCATCATTTTAATCACATATGGCTCATACTTACACACACGCAAACACCACCCATGTATACACGCAAGGTAACACACACACACACACACACTCATTCTAACACGCAAAATTCCTTTCTCCAACCCACCTATTTGCTGTACAGGATATGCGCTCTTATCGCCATGGAAACTTACAGAATGTTCCTTCTCATTGGACTTTTCCATAAGTTGTTATGGGAACTTCCAGGCTCAGGCTACCCAGAGCCCTCCCTTTTGAGGGGGAGTGGTTTCATGGGATGGGGAGGGGCTAGCCATGTCTTAATGGGGTGGGAGGGGAACGGAGTGGGTGTCCTTAAGCGGCCTCCCGCGACCTGGAGATTTACCGCCATCACCCGGAGAAGCCGCAATTCACCCAGAATCTCCTGGAGCCGGAATCCACTTTGTTTGAGCCATGCGGGGCCACAATAATATTATAAACACACCAGTATAATACAAACCACAACACCTGTAAACCGCATGAAGTCCCTATCCCTCTGTTCCGGCCTGTCAGCGAGTGACTAACGCTTGGGAGTGAAGCAGTCTCTCCAGGTTTATTACCCTCACGCCGCGCGTCCATCCCCCCCATAACCTCCCTGACTAATCCACGCGGTCTACAGGAACACGACAACTATAACGGAGGAATTTAAGATAAGCTTTACTTTACCGAGAGGGTGGTAGATAAGTGGAACAGCCTCCCAGCAGAAGTGGTAGAGGGTATTACAGTGAGGGGATTAAACATGCATGGGGTAGACATACGGCTCCTGAATCTAAGACGAGACCAACGACTGATTAAGGTTTGAGACTTTACAGCAGGAGAAACTGGGAACTAGATGGGGGCCGAATAGGTCTCATCCTGGGCAACATTCTAAAGCTGGGGCAGTAACCATGGACACCTGTTGATTGACAGTTTGCATTCTGCACTGGAATTCTTCCTAAAGTGCAGCCACAAACCAGTCCTTTCGATACGTTCAATAAGTCGGGCTTATGCTCCGTATAGACATCGGCTGATGTATTAAAAAAGTTTAGACAGCGGCAAAAGAGCTTTTAACACCAAAAATGCTGGTAACTTTTCTATATAATTCCCAGCAAGAGTTAAGACGGAGGAAAAATGTTACGCGATTAAAGAATTATTTTGGGGAAGGGTTACGGTGCGAACGCCGCATTCAGATCCAAGGGGGTTAAATTCAGCAGAGTCAGTGGAACGGCAGCTTTAAAGGCATTTATGTCCTGCTCTGGCCGCGGCATAAATCACTCTGCGGGAACTCAGCGAGGGCCACGCATTGTTCAGCGATGATTGGCAGGTCAGCAAAACCCCAACGTGAAGGTCAATCAGTAAAACCCTCCATGCACAGATTCTGCTTTAGCCGCGGGGGGGGGGGGCATTAAATGAACACAACTGCCCCCCCTCCCATTATCCTTCACTACACCCCACCTCTTATTCCTCACCGCTGGGGGTTATATTACTGTATACAGCGCTGGGGGTTATATTACTGTATACAGCGCTGGGGGTTATATTACTGTATACAGCGATGGGGGTTATATTACTGTATACAGCGCTGGGGGTTATATTACTGTATACAGCGCTGGGGGTTATATTACTGTATACAGTGCTGGGGGGTTATATTACTGTATACAGCGCTGGGGGTTATATTACTGTATACAGCGCTGGGGGTTATATTACTGTATACAGCGCTGGGGGTTATATTACTGTATACAGTGCTGGGGGGTTATATTACTGTATACAGTGCTGGGGGGTTATATTACTGTATACAGCGCTGGGGGGTTATATTACTGTATACAGCGATGGGGGTTATATTACTGTATACAGTGCTGGGGGTTATATTACTGTATACAGCGATGGGGGTTATATTACTGTATACAGCGCTGGGGGGTTATATTACTGTATACAGCGCTGGGGGGGTTATATTACTGTATACAGCGCTGGGGGGGTTATATTACTGTGTACAGTGCTGGGGGGGTTATATTACTGTATACAGCGCTGGGGGGGTTATATTACCGTATACAGCGCTGGGGGTTATATTACTGTATACAGCGCTGGGGGGTTATATTACTGTATACAGCGCTGGGGGGTTATATTACTGTATACAGCGCTCGGGGGGGGTATTACTGTATACAGCGCTCGGGGGGGGGTATTACTGTATAAGGCACTCCCCCTTAAAGCTTTGGGATCCGGTAGTTCTTCCTGGCAGCAGGGAACGGACTCTTTGTTGCCGTGTGAGAGAGTCCATTGTCAGTTGGAATCTACAGTGAAGAACGTCACGCGAACAGAGATCCTTGAGATAGACGCTCGCTTGGCTGGCCCCGGATAATGCATATTTAAATGGGTTAGATTCGCCTCACTGTTTGATCTATACACCATGCAGGGCCAGCTTAGCCAGGGGTGTCCCTTTACAACGCAGAACGCTTTCCAGCTTAAATGAGTAAACGGAAGCAGGGGGTCCAAGGAGTTAGAGGATTCTGAGAGAGAGACCTCTGTGACGGCCTGTGGAGACGATCCCTAGTGCGCTCCCAGATTCCCTCCCCTGAGTGTGAGTGTGAGTGTAAGCGCCTGCAGAATCCGTAGCGCTGTTACATACAGGGGGGGGCGCAGTGAAAATATCCAACAAAGACAATGTAAAGTTGACAATAACATCAACACACGTTAAAAAGGAAGAAGAAGCGATCCCTGATCCTCAGAGCTTACACTCTATCCGGCGGCTTAACTCCCATAATTAAAGTTTTGTTATTTTCTTGACAGATTCGGGTTAAAAAACCTTTTTATTCACAATTTATTGGTTATTAACATATTTCTTTTACGGCAGGATGTCGCCGAAGACCAAGTTACAAGAAGCGACGGGATTGGTGAATCCCTCTTCAGGCTGCCGACACTAAATAGAGTAACGGTCAGAGTGCTTACGATCCAACGCCCTGCCGCCGGACCCCCTGACGTGCAGCGATAAAACCAAAAAAATACTGTATTTACCAACTCAGCCCTAATCTAACACTAGAGGGTCAGAGGCTGCGACGGAAGGGAGAGGGTAGTAGATAAGTGGAACAGCCTCCCAGCAGACATGGTAGAGGCTGATACAGTGAGGGGATTTAAACACGTTTAGGTTTCTACGCCTAGCAGAAAACATCAGCGACATCCCAGACGGGACGTTTAAGGAATCCGTCTGTCGGGTCGGTCAGACGTCTGACGCTGAATCAGAGAGTAAAGGAAAAAAACTGAATTTAACCCCAGACGCAGCCAGCAGGACATTAACCCTTTCAGCACTGGATGAGGATGCTGAAGACTAGAGCTCCATCCAAACACAAGGAACGGCAAGGGCCAAAAACATAGATCCAGGAGCCGTATGTCTATCCCGTGCATGTTTAATCCCCTCACTGTATTACCCTCTACCACTTCTGCTGGGATATAAGTGTATACGACGGCCGGAGTGTCCCTTTAAATCACACCGTGGCAGAGTCACAAGCACGTGCCCCAGGTGGGGCAGCAAACAACGGCTGCAGAATCATGCGCAGCATTCCAGGTAAACAGGTTATAACCCGCCCCGTGGGTACCTTGTCGATTTCTCTGATCTTCTCCGGATTTGCCCCCACCACCACGCAGATCTCCAATAATCCAGAGGGCAGCTCCGAGTCTTCCATTACCACCATCTGAGACAAAAAGAGGGTGAGAGGAGGGGCGCGGGGCAGGAACGGGGCACATACGGGCACGGCACGCGGGAAGGAATGATGAAATAAACGGGCGGCAACTAGGGTGGGCAAAGAGGGTTGGTCGGGGCAGTACAGCCAGTCGAGAGGGTATATAAAATAGAGAGGGGGCAAAAAATGAACCTGTTAGAGGAGAGAAGACGTGGAGGGTGGTGAAGGGACTCAATCAGGGGAATCGGGAGAGGCGTGTTCATCCGATGCCCCTGATGCCCCTCTTTTCTAGGAGCTCGGAATGTTTGCTGGGTATGAGGGGATCGCAGGGTTCTACTGCCCTAAAAGCCCCGATAATGTGTATTGAAGCGTCAGGAAGCGGGGGGTATAAATCTGATTGCGGTAAATGCACAATAATTGTACGAAAGCATATTTCTAAAATGGCACAAAATCTAGGGGAGATTCTACCCTCGGGGGGCATTTGGTCGGGATCAGCTCTGCCACTTCATTGTCAGGTAAGTACATAGGCTGGGGGGGGGGGTAGGTGGCTATGGGACCAGGTGCAGCACAGGCAGGAGGCACAGAGGTGGGTAGTTGGGGGGCAGGTAGTTGGCGGGCAGGTAGATATCCAGGGGCAAAAGGTAACACACAGGTAGGCGGAGATGGTCCGCACGGATATCCACAGACAGAGGGAGATCCGGGGGGTGGTCTCTAAGCTGAGAAGGAAATCACGTACCCGAAACAGAAGCCGGAATCTCCCCTCCGATAATCCACGCGTAATATCTCGCCAGAGAGAGGAGAGTCCGATCCACCCGTGGCAACCAGACTCCGCTGCCAGGGGGCGAGGACAGCAGAGGGTACCACGCCCCCAGCAGGCCAACCAAATGACAGATCAGCGAATAGTAACCACTCCTACTAAGAAAATAGACTGAGGGAAGCGGATTGGCGGCCATTTTGCTGGAGACCTAGCGTAAACCGCCAATTTAACCCTTTGTATGTCAGAGGCTGGGAGTAAATTGCCCAACTGCACGTTTGAAGATTATGATTTGGACGTAAAACAAGGAGGAAAAAATATGTTCACACTGTACGACAACATCATATAGGGAACCCTCTCCTGTACCATTATCGCTAAAACTACACTTTATCACCAGTGTAGTTTGGTCTCCACCAACATGGCCGCCAATGCGCTTCCCTCAGTCTATTTTCTCAAGCTGACATTTGTTGTTCGCATCTCAAGTGTTTTTATCTCTGCGATTTTACAAGGGGCGTGGCCACCTCCCCTGCGGGCCATTTATGGTGATTGGTTGGGAGGCGGAGTCCTGGTGATAACAGAGATGGGCCTATTGGCTATGGCTGGTGCAGGCAGTCCCAAGAAATGGACCATAATTATAAAGTGCAACTCAGGTGCACAACCACTGTGTGTTAAAGCACCCAGTTGCTATGGTAATTGCTCATCTTTTAGAACCCTGCTCAAAAAATCCTCCTTGGAGCAGAGCCTGTCTCGCCTTATGTTTCTGTGAGCACAAATTGTTATGTGTTTATTGCTAATATTAATTAGGCGCCATTCCGCAGCGGAATACGATGGCGCTATGTAAAACAATAATAAAATAATAACAACGAGTTGAGGACCCAGCCTGGGAGCTTTCTTAATTGGCTGATCTGGCGACTCTTGAAATATAAACCCCTTAATAGCCCGTAAAGATTCTACGTAGAAACTCAACAAATGGCTTTAATATGGGTCTCCATGGAAACCTTGGCTTGTCATTATCTAAAGGTACACTTAATTGAGTCACCTGCATTCAAGCAGGGATTTCAACCATAACATACTGGGAGCAAATACACTCCCCCGGGAACCGGCAGAGGAGAGCGTGTCGGCGTGACACATACCCCGGGAACCGGCAGAGGAGAGCATGTCGGCGTGACACATACCCCGGGAACCGGCAGAGGAGAGCATGTCGGCGTGACACATACCCCGGGAACCGGCAGAGGAGAGCGTGTCGGCGTGACACATAACCCGGGAACCGGCGGGGGAGAGCATGTCGGCGTGACACATACCCCGGGAACCGGCAGAGGAGAGCGTGTCGGCGTGACACATACCCCGGGAACCGGCAGAGGAGAGCGTGTCGGCGTGACACATAACCCGGGAACCGGCGGGGGAGAGCATGTCGGCGTGACACATAACCCGGGAACCGGCGGGGGAGAGCATGTCGGCGTGACACATAACCCGGGAACCGGCAGAGGAGAGCATGTCGGCGTGACACATACCCTGGGAACCGGTCTTTCAGGTTCCAATCATGTGTGTGAAACCGAACCAGATGAGGTCACGAGACGTTTGTTTCCAGTAAGGACGTGTCAGGCAATTAAAGGGACGTTCCGGCCCCCGTACGAACAGTAATGCATATGATAGGTGAACAGCCCCCTTTTTTTTGGTCCCCCCTGCAAATGCATGGGGGGGGGCTGCAGAAACACCCCCCCCCCCCATGCACTTGCCTCTGCCCCTCTCTCCATTTGCCCCCGCTCATGTGACTCACCGCCAACCAGCTCCAGGGAGTTGGCTGCTTTACGTATAATAAAGGGGAGACCCAGTTGCTCTCAAAAGCTTGCAATCCATTATACGTCAGCCGATAAACGATTGACTTTCTCTCTTTCTATGATGCCAATCGGTGGCAGAAAACTGGAGCCTGGATGGGACATTGCGCTGCAGCTTCTCCTTAAGGAGGGGAGGGTTTTTTTTTTTTAATTTGTCAATTTTGTTACTAAAATTTTTGTAACAGGTTGAAGAATTCCCAGTCTTCATTACTGAGGCTGCAGGGGGTCCTGGGACGTCCCTTTAATTTACAGGTAAAATGACCAAAAAAGAACCAGATAGTGAACGTTACTGGAATAAATAAACCAGAAAGAGATTACAAGTCGTCCGTCCGCTTAGTCGCTTTGGGTATTTAAAGCTCTTTATATCGTGATAATTGTTGAAAATGAGTCATTTACGACCCGCCGGACACACAGATGGCAATCCGCGTCACCTTTTACTGGATTTCTTTTTAACCCTTTGAGCGCCAAGTGACAATCCCATACACAGTTTACACCTTCACCAGGGAAACATATGTTTGAAAAACCGCGTGCCAGAGGAGCAGGGGCAATAATTATCTGCCCCGCCTGCCCTGACTGTTCTTTACGATTCATATGTCCTGTCTGTATTCAAAAGCCATTCTTAAGAGAAGAGTTATTAAGGTGGCAGTTCCACCAAGATATAAGTGAAAGGGTCTTTTTAGGCAGGGATCGGTGCATATATACTGATATATGTATTATTGTGACACCGGCTTGCCAGCAGGTACGAAAAAACGACCCATCCCTGGTGACACCGGGGGATCAGAAAAATAAGAAAATGATTTGGTTTTTGTTACTTTTCGGTTTGGGGTATAAGGGGGAATAATGGGGATTTTCTGTTTGTTTTCTTCTTGTCCCGGTGCAGATGTCCTCAATTATTCCTGAAACTGAAAGCACGAAGCCGAAAGTCCATGTCCTTAATTAGCTGTAATAAAGAATAACTGTTCATATTAAATGATTGACTTCCATTCCAGCGGTGATTCCGTAACGAGCTTATTGTGAAATAGAAATAGAAATATACCCTTCGATTGTATAACGCGGCGGCTCACCCAGTGCTTCCTCTTAGCTTTGCCCTGATGAAGACCGTCTGCCGGAGAGTCTAAGTGTTGGTTCCGTGATTCACGTCCAATGTCTGAGAATTAAATGGTGGAGATTCCATTATCGTGACTTCTGTGCCATGGAGTTGCAACATGGCGGAGCAGGTCTTGGGGTCCTCCTTTACACCAGGGTCACATAATGCACGTTACATGACCTCCGTTATACCTTAGTGACAGCATGAGGGGCCCATGATCCCCACTGCTTGCAATAAATGGAGAGAGGGACTGTGCTGCAAATACTGGGACTGTGCGGCGGAATGAATATGTATGATTCCTCTGCATTACACCGTTACTGCTATTGATTGCCGTTTGGCTCCCTCTAGGGGTGAGATGTTGACTTCCCTCGTACTTTAATCGTCGTCGTGTTCACCGTGTATCCCGAGGCTCAGCCCTGTCTAACGTTTATTGTGTAAGGCGTAGCTTGGCCCATGAAGAGCACAAGTTGTCAGAATTGAGTTTTTAACTCATTATGAAGGGCCAGCGCCAGCAAGCTCCTCCAGAGCGAAGGGCCGAGCGTGCCCTGTATAATACATAATTCAGCAGAAGCTCCCTGGGATGGCCCGTATGTATGGTGAATACATGTGGAATTGCAAGTAAAACACAAAAAAAAGCACAAGTCCAAAATGTTTAAAGAAGAGCAGCGTATTGAGCATTGAGCCATACGCCTATCCCATGCATGTTTAAATTCCCTCACCATATTGAGCCTCTGCCACTTCTGCTGGGAGGCTCTTCCACTTATCTACCACCCTCACAGTAAATAAATACTTTCCTACATTCCAGTTATGCCTATAATACCTGAGTTTTTAAAAGGCAGCGCACACTTGGAAGCCATAGGGTTATGGGGCAACCACAACTGAACTTATTGTTTAATGCAACAGAAGTTTGATGGATAGATTAGAGACACGGTGTTATTCTATGGTCGTTCTCAATATTTAAGTTTAATGTAACAAACTAGGATAAAATATGAAGGTGACACAACTTGACGGGTGCCTACAGCAGGTTTATGTATACTAATATATAAGGAGAGGGGGAGAACTTCACGGCAAGGAATTAATTAGATACAGGCTCTGCCACAAGCTGCCTCCAATTACAGCTCCCATGAGATGAAAGTTTGAACTACACTGATAGCCTTACCTGGGAAACTTTTAGATGGCTCCGAGATGCTTGGAATATTAACCCTTTAAATAGCCCATAGTGCAGAATCCATGTACAAACAAATCAATTGTTTTACCCAAATTTCTCTCAGGGGAAACCTGAGTTTGCTGCGTTCAGCTCTAGATTGTGTGAGCCTAAGATTTTGTCCCTTCACAAAAGCGAAAACCCTGAGAGTTCCTGGGTATTCCAAATAAAAAGACACAAGGTATAGGAAGTGTTAATAAATGAATTAAAATATGCTAAAAGCTCTTTGGAACAAGTCCAGATTAATTAAAAATGTTTGAGTGCATTCTGTCGATTGTCCAGTAGATGGCGCAAGTTCACCTTGTTTATTCACCAATATTATTTTCAGCCATAGACAGGAGCTCCCTTTATCCCTACCAAGTGTAAGAGGAATGGCTGACAATGTATATATCAGCAATATGATTCTTCACCATGACTCGGTTGCCATAGTATATGGACAGCAGATTCCGCTCCACCAAAAATAATACTCCAGCTTCACAATAAAAGGTTTCTAGCTCACTCATCATCACTCAATCATCACCAAAAACCCACATTAAACAAAGTAATCACCCAATTCAGAGACATATAAACATCTACATTTGTTTTTTCCACCCCAGTAATCATAGGTTAACACACCAATGAAAGAGCAGCTGCTCTGATGTCACGACAAAGAGATGACATCACCCAGTCTCAAGGAAGAGAGGCAGCAGCAGCAATAAACCAGTTATATGTGGATGAGAATTCTTTTAAAGTATCTGTTGTTGTTAAGAAAAGCTTTTCATCTCAGAACAAGTTGTCTTTTTGTGTTTCTGCGGTTTTCTGGCAGGTAATGAGATCGTTATATTATACGCTTAAGTCATTTATTATTAAAAGGTTTAGAGGAAGGTCAGCAGCGGCCCGGGGGGATGTCGGACCATGTGAAAGGGGACACGCCATAACCTGTGTCTCATTAGCCGCTGATCCTGGATTATTTGCAGCATTGTCTAACCACAGTTTTTAAGACCAGCGCCTTTACGGGATTCTAATAACTTTCATGTCGCTATAAGGTCATTTTTTTTTTCTGAATAGAAAATGATGCCATAACCTCCCCCTAAGAGAGACGCAGTCCCTCCTAGTGACCCAAATCCCTGTACCCCTCTTTTTTAGGAGCTCGGAATGTTTGCTGGGTATGAGGTTCTAAAAGCTCCAATAATGGTTATAGAAACAGCAGGAAAATCATCCCCGGACTTCAGAATGAATGGAAGGCCTGCATGAAGTGCATGGAGCATTAAATGTATAGATTTATACTATAAATAGAGATATATACAGTATATAGAGATATATACTGTATATAGAGATATATACTGTCTATAGAGATATATACTGTATATAGAGATATATACTGTCTATAGAGATATATATATACAGTACATAGAGATATATACTGTATATAGAGATATATACTGTATATAGAGATATATACTGTATATAGAGATATATATATACAGTACATAGAGATATATACTGTATATAGAGATATATGTAGATATATGCAGTAGGATATCGGATATATGTAGGATATATGCAGAAGAGCGTAGTAATGAAGCTTTAATATCATTTTGTATCAGTGCGCCATGGTGTAAGGCTGGGGTTATGGGGGCCGGGTTGGTGAGGTTACACCTGGACAGTCATTATGAGGCTGTAATAGTGTATTTTGGCCACGTCAAGACACCCCGTGAGAGAGATTGGTCCTAATTTACACACATTGTCACTAAACCATGCCTCCCAGCTGTCTCGATGTTGCCACATCTCGCTGTCCCGCCGACGGCGCCGAGCTCTACCTCTGTCCGCTTTTTGAGGGCCGAACGTCGTTGGCATATCCCTGAAAAACAGCAGTTGTGGGTGTCGAGGTGTGTGTATATGGGCAGTGTATATGTGTGTATATAGGGAGCGTATGTGTGTGTGTATATGGGCAGTGTATATGTGTGTATATAGGGAGCGTATGTGTGTGTGTATATGGGCAGTGTATATGTGTGTATATAGGGAGCGTATGTGTGTGTGTATATGGGCAGTGTATATGTGTGTATATAGGGAGCGTATGTGTGTGTATATGGGCAGTGTATATGTGTGTATATAGGGAGCGTATGTGTGTGTGTATATGGGCAGTGTATATGTGTGTATATAGGGAGCGTATGTGTGTGTATATGGGCAGTGTATGTGTGTGTATATAGGGAGCGTATGTGTGTGTGTATATGGGCAGTGTATGTGTGTTTGTCTGTAAGGCAGTGTATATATATATATATATATATATAAGTGTGTGTATGGGCAGTGTGTGTGTATCGGCAGTATACTGTATGTGTGTGTGTGTATATGGGCAGTGTACTGTATGTGTGTATTTTGTGTGTATTTTGTGTGTATTTTGACAGTCTAACCACTACTATTACTGTTTTGGGCCTAAAGGTTATAGAATATGGTAATTGCTTCTTTATAAAGCAGCAAATTGAGAAAAAAAACTTTTTGATAATTTTGAGCAATATTTCTCTAGATCTTCTGATAAAGCAGGAATTTAATTCATTGGCCATTTATTCGCCATTATCACAGACACACCAATAACCCCTCCGGAGGCGCTGGTGGGGAGTACTCAGTAAATGCTAAGAAGGAGACCTCCTCAAGGGCCACAAATCCCTTAATCCCAGTGAGCAAGCAGCTATGGAAGGGATTTACATAACCCAGGCAGTGCCAGGTTATCCATTAAGCGCATGCCTAGGGGCCCCGGTACCTTTTTGGATAATGCTGCCGGTGGCGGGTACATAACAGCAGTAAGCGTCCTGACCTCCCTCTAACAGAGCGAGACATAGAGCCAGGCACTTAAAGGGTAAACGTAAGCGAGTGCGAGTGAATGCGAGCGTATGTTTGTTTCTTTTTATAAAGAGTCTTACTCCGGTGCTGAAGCTGGGCCAGGGTGCAGCTGCAGTTCCACTTTATACGATATATATATATATTATAGAATTGAGCTTTAAACATTCAAAACAAACATATTAACCCTTTCCTGCTGAGTTCTCAAATGCCCACAGTTCAACGTCATTGATCTGCGGTTCTTCCGGTAAATGTAATTATCAGACTGCCGAGACGTGAATGGAGGAAGCCGTCGGCTTGGCACGGAGGAGAACATTCAATAAAACATATTATTAGCGGCTGCGTCGTCCCGAGAGCCCGTTTGATCTGATTACGTTGATCTAAGGCCGGCGGAGAGGTCAGCCGCACAGAACGGTTATTTCTTCTCGTTAGGAGGAAATGGATTTGTAATCAGTTCATCTCTTATCCGGGTTTTAGTCCGGATTCTCAAAAACCGCGTCCCAAAAGCCCACAGCAGCTGAGCTCCGATGAGTGGGCCCGGGGAGAAGGCTAGAAATAATCAGGTTTACTAAGGAGTAACGCAATACTGAGTGCGTGGAGGGACGGCTGTGCAGAGAAGGTAGAGAATAAGTGGAACAGCCTCCCAGCAGAAGAGGGTGATGGGATTTAAACACGCATGGCATAGGCTTATGGCTCCTGAATCTAAGACGAGACCAGCGACTGATTAAGGTTTCTCATCGTGTGTTTCCACAAAGGGTTGTCCTGAAATATATGTGAGTGGAATAAAGGTGTCCCAGACCCCTCAAAGCCGCCGGACCGGCTGATGATCCAGTAGGGTACCGGGGAACCTTTCTAGTAGAAGAAGGTGGAAAATCAATACATTTTTCCATCCCAGGTCAGGACCCTGCTTGTGCTTGATGAGGATTTTTGAGTCCAAGAAGGACAATACGGTCAGCCTGGTTACCCACAACTCAAATGAGATGGATCCCTAAACGGGGTTAGAAAAATGCTGTCTACATAAAGACGCCCGGCCAGCCATGATGTCCCAGCTGCCTGAGAGCGACAACAAACCTCCTTGGACGTTCTTCGCCGTGGACTTTGGGACTCCTGGTTGGGTGTACAGAAGCTTCCTATCTCTGTCCTTTAGATAAAGGAACTCTTTTTTTTTTTTTTTTTTTTTTTGAGAGTGCTTCTTGGGTCAAATGCTATTAGCCAAGAATTGCCCCATCTAAGGGGTATTGGGACATTTTAAATCTATATATATTATATATATGTTTGTTTTTTGTTTTTTTTCTTTTAAACAGTTCCCAGTGTTATATTGAAAGAGATCTCTCTTATACCTGGCTCATGTCTATATATATATATATATATATATACCGGTATATTGATTTGGTCAAAAATACAGAAACCATACAGCCGCAAAGCAATAGGTCAGCCGGCGATCCATACAAAAATTTGGTACAAGGCATTCCAGAAGAGGACAGGAGGCAGAAATAGAAACCCACCAGGGACATGGGCAGCTGGCGCTGCAGCTTCCCCGGGAGACGCAGCAAAGGCATCTGCGCTGCGTTTTTAGTTTAAGATACAACTTTCTGAAAGAAAGGGATCAGATCAGAAATCTCCTACACGGCGCCAGTCTTCACTTATCTCCAGTAATTTCTGTGAATGGCGGTTTAGCAGTTAAAGACGGAGTAAAAGTCACAACAAAACGCTTGAAATAAAAAAGGGTTAAGGTAAAGTCGTAAATAGGCAATCAACTAAAAAACTGAGAAAAAGTGAAAATATAGATAAAAGGGAAACAATGGAACGCGCAGTAAGCGCTGGATACACGAGTGCCCGGAATTCTTCGGGTTATAGTAAGAGGTTCCAGATATAGCGAGCGAGTTTGGTTCCTTGTTTGGGACAGAAACGGGGGACGGGTAACTCAAGAGAGCGTCAGAAACGCTAGACTCCGAACTCAATCAGAGAATCACGAGGAATACAGAACGTTCCAGCAGACAGTCGTAGGGTAGATGTACGAGCCTCCGAAAAGTGGGGAAAAAAATAATAAAAATATATACAGTATATATCTCTTTTCTGGACAGGACTTCAAATTATTTTTCAAAAATATTACTCTGTTTTCTTTAAAAAGAAAAGTTGTAGTTTTTTCAGGCAGCTGCATATCAGCCGTTTGTATGATTCTCGCTCTGTTATCTGACCCCCCGATCTACTAAACCCCCGACTCCTTATCATACTGCCTGTGGGGAACAATAGAATGGCTCAGTCTTAATCACCCAGATGGACTCTCTGACTAATGAAAGTCTATGGAGACTTCATTAGCATTGCCATAAAGCATCAGCTCAGTGTGGTGATTGAGCCGGGAAAGTCACCCAAAATATCACATGACTGACAGCGATGGGCGCCTTTTTTTCAATATAGTAAAACATTTAGAATAAATTCCGATCTCCCGTGTATCGGCCCGTCGCCCGTCCGGTCTGTCCGGCTCTTGCCATCACAGGGTTAATATGTTACGAACGAGTTGTGTTGGCAGCTAATTGAATTCCGTTGCTTTGTTTTTCCCTTTGACTCATCCTTTGAAAGGCTAATTGTGTTTGGCGGCTCGGACAAGCGCTGCCTATTGTTTCTTTGGCGCTGAGTTTCCTTCTAGACTCCAGGTCACTCTGTAATGTTTCAGTGGGGTGTAAATGTACCCCGCCGGGTCCCAGAGAAGAGACGCTTGGACAAGCGAAGATTGTGACCAGTTTAAAG
Organism: Spea hammondii; assembly: GCA_029215755.1. Taxonomy (NCBI): domain Eukaryota; kingdom Metazoa; phylum Chordata; class Amphibia; order Anura; family Pelobatidae; genus Spea; species Spea hammondii. The sequence goes on from JARDYJ010000005.1 coordinate 3,503,863, forward strand.
GATAAAATAGAAATAATCAGATAGAAACACAGAATCTGCCAGCAGATCGGCCCCATCCGGCCCCCGTCTAGTCGGCCGTTTCTCCTGCTGTAAAGACTCAAACCTTAATCAGTCGCTGGTCTCGTCTTGGATTCAGGAGCCGTATCCCTATCCCATGCATGTTTAATCCTCTCACTGTATTACGCTCTACCACTTCTGCTGGGACGCTGTTCCACTTATGTACTACCCTCTTAGTAAAGTAAAAGAAGGCAGGTGTTGATAAGGACAGAACAAAGAGAAATAGGGGAAACCCAGGGATTTTGGATATTAGAGGGAAGCTCTGGAGAACCAGGAACCCCCACAATGAAAATCAGGAGAGACTATCTGGGGGTGTGGCTTAAAACACCATGCTGTCATTCAGCACTTAGGTTCCGCCCAGTGAACGGCAGGCTGTAAAGTGAGACCTGCTATTAAAATTGTGAAAATGCAGAATGAGGGGGGATAACCCGTGAGATAAACGGAGGGAAGAAACGCCTCTGTATCAGAATATTTCAAAACAAATGAGGGTTTTCAGTCTTTTCTCTGGGCAGCGTCCTTTTAGACCGCAAGTCTGTGTCTCCGCCAGATATTCGCATTTCCCTGTATCATATATATATATATATATATATATATATATATACTACCTATACATTGTGCAGGGCCGGCATGGTCAGTCTTGCAGAACGTTTTTCCAGGAGTGGCCCTTTATGCCTTCCAGTGAATTAAAGGAGCGGAGACAACAAACTCCTCGATTTAGTGCATAAACCCCTCAGTGAGACATACAAGCCCTGTATAATGCAAAAAAAAAATAAACAGACAAGGTAACCTCCCTGGGTAGGGGGTCTGGAGAATGCATACTGCGCATGCCCAGAGGTGCCAGTGACGGTTCGCTCCCGACATCCCGGGGAGTAGCAGTTGGGCCGCTCGGTACATGTAGGTGTGATGGAGTCAGGTGTGATGAGAGTGAAGGGTATTTAATGTGAGTATTAGTGTGCGTGTGTGAGTGCACTGTTGTGTATGTGTTAGTGTTCCTGGGTGCGGCCCTCGGCACTGATGAAGTTGGACAGGCAACTTGCTGGAAATCTGTGCTAGTAAGAAAGGTGATGAGCGAGAAAGCGATGCCAAAAAAAAGCACCCAAACTAAGCTTCGGGGTACAGCAGACAGCGAAACAATGATGTCATTCACGCCGGGGACACACACTTCTCACAATGGCGTGCTTCATGCGGTGCTGCGAGAACACAATGGCTGTCACACGTTAAGGGATTGGAAATCATTTTCCGCCCCACGCATTTATCTTGGGTTCCTTGTTTAACCTTTTTGTGTCCTGGAGGGGTAGGAAAGGCTTTAGTGCCGCTCGGTGCGCCCCCAAGCCCGCAGGACTAAAGGGGTTAACTTCAGATCTTGGCGATGTTCTGGAATCTGGAGGATTGAACCCGAAACGTAAATGATTTATTCCGCAAAACAGAGTAAAGTTTTCTTTCTTAAAGTGAATGATTACAGAGCGGAATCTGAGATCGCGGATCGGGGGTCTTTATTAAATTCCGAGCGCGATGTGAGTCTCATGACCCGCGTAATCATCGGGGAGCGACACTTATTACTCCCAATAATGTCTTCTTTCACACCGATTCGTAGCAGCCACCGCCACACACAGTGATATCATTCCATACCTGCCAAGTGTCCCGGTCTGGCACCCCAATCCTTGAGTTCCACTTTATTTCTTCCCGTCGTTAGTCTCTCGGAGATCAGGATGTTTACTGGATATGAGAGTATTTGGCGTTCTAAAGTTACAATAATGTCTATAGAAACAGCAGGAAACGGGTTCGCAAAGTAGCTTTAACCCTTACAATGCTCATAAACTGTAGCATAAAGTGCGCTTCTCCTATGCTAAATTATATGCCGCTGATGATACATCTGCAATGAGCTTCTGCCGTGGCAATCACCTGCATATCAATTAGATGTTTTCCATTGGTATTATCAAGAGGTCACCAGGCTGTGATTGCCCAGTGCTACCAGTTATACTGGGTTCCATACTGGGATCCTCCATCGTATGTGTAACACGTGGGCAGCAGTGCCACTTCACGGGGGGCTCCTGCCAAAGGAACGCCCCATCCGCACCTCCTTTTGTCTGCATTGTGCCAGATACCAGTCACCTCAATAAATCAGCCATTTGCCGGGATATAAGGCTGGTTACCGGGACTGTCCGTGCAAATTCAGGACTGTTTTCATGTCCACCTGACACAAGAGATGAAGCCACGGAATTACTGGCAATAACAGGAAACCGACCTCGGAAATAGCCGTTTCTGTCCATGTAAAGGCTGCCTATAGCGAGAAGCATTTGTAGTCGAAATGTTTTCCTCTGAAGAAGAGACCTCCGAGGTCCTGATAATATACTTATCGTTACTTCTTTTTCTATGTTACCAGAATAAAAGGTACCAACTTCGACCAAAGACCTGCATAGATTGGGAAAAGGTCCTGACCCTCTACAGATTATAGATTGTAAAATCCTCTGAACAGGATCCTCCTCACCTTTTATTTCCGTAAAGACAGATTGTTATGCGAGCACTGCTTGTTATGTCCTGTTTGCCTGTTGTACTGCGCTGCGCAATATGATGGCGCTTTATAAATGAATAAATAAGAATAGTAACATTACAGAAGATAAACTGGAGGATCATTCTTCAACGATTTGCAGCTTGCGGAGATGTTTCTGTGCTTCGCTGGGAGTCGGACCCGTGACGGACAACTAAAAAAGTTCACAGCGACAAGTACTGGGATTATATTGAAGGCTCCCAGGAGCGGGGCCCCTCTTTTTCTTCTGCCCCAGTATGTCTTAACGTGTTTAATGTTGTTGGCAATTTTTATTAAATATTTTCTCCGCTATAGCGCTATGTGAATAAATGGAATGTTGCATTAAAAAATATCTCTTTACCAAAGGGGTGGTGGATTAGCGCAACAGCTGCCTAGCTGAAGTGGTAGTAGAGGCTAATACATGCATGGGATGTATGCGATGTATGGGATGCATGGGATGGCATACGGCTCCTTAATCTAAGACGTGACCGAAGACTGATTAAGGTTTGACTGGATGAGGCCGGATGAGGTTTAAGTGTCAGATTTTGTTGAAATTGGTAAAAAGGCAATTCTGGCGCAAAGTGATAATAATGCTCTTAACACATGATGTGTAATACATATAATTTCTAGGGACTCGTGTGCTGTGGGGATTTACTGATATTATTGGTTTATTTTTTTCTGGGAAAATGTTTCCATAGCAACATTAAATGTTTTTTAATATATATCCATAATTTAGGGAGAGGAGCGCCATATTTGTTAAGGGAATGGACCAGGGGCGGGGCTTGCTCAGGAGGTGACGTCAGCACGAAAGATAGCGGGAGAGGGAAGTTCCCGAAGGATCTGTATCCCGCTATGTGGGAGGGGTTACAGCGCAGAGGGCGGGCTTTGCTGATAAAGAAGAATAAGTGCGCGGCTGTATGGAAGTGGGCGGTGCTCGCTGGAAGAAAGAAGTGGACTTTGGAAGAGGGCGTGTCCCTTTAGGAAGCATCTAATCAGAAAGGGGGGGAATCCTTGATGGGCGGGGCATTGAAGGGACGAGCGCTGGGTTGTCAGAGTTGGGGGCGAAGCGCGCTCCTGGTGGGGGTTAGTGTGTGTCGGGTACGCGCGGTGTCGTAGGCGGCGGAGGCTCGGTGACGGGAACCCCTGGAGTCTCGGGATTTGGAGCGGACGGTGAGGAGGCTTTGAGGTGAGAATCGGAGGGTCCTGGGCGGATGTTGGGGGGGGGGAACAGGCCGGAACCCCTGGCTGGGTAGTAGGAGAGGGCTTCCCGTCTGGGTATTGCTCTCTCTCAATACACCGTGTTCAGCATGTGCCCCCGTTGCCCCAGGCACTCCAGTCTTCATCATTCTTCATGTTCCTCCTAATCCTAACTGCCGCTTTATCAATATATCTCGTACCCATGTATTTGCCCCCCAATCCTAAATGCCTCTTTATCCATGTCCCCCCACCCTTTGGCACCTTATTCATGCCTCCTTGCTCTTCATGCATCCTCATACCCCATACTTGTCTGCCTGTCCCCTCTCATAGTTGCTTGCCCCTGCCTTTGCCCCCCTCATGCCCCTTATGTGCCTGCTCCTGCCTGTGCCTTCTCATAGCTCCCTGCCTGTGCCCCCTCATGCCCGCCACGGTATTAACCACAGCGTGCCAGGTATACCTGTCCCTGCACATGCCCATTCCTGCCTCTGGTGTGCCACCCCGCGTGGCCGGTGCCGGATATGTCCCGGTGGCCGCTCTTCCCTCCGCACGGTGCTCTCTGTGCTGGTTTATATGAATGGGATTCTGTGTATTCGATGTGTTGCGCTATTGCGGCTCCGATTGCACCCCCCTCAGCATCCCTCACCCGTTTACCCCCCTGTGCGGGATACAGGGGGAGATCCCTGTTTTCGGGTAAAATGCTGTACTTTGTGTTTTGTTCGCTGTGATAACCCTTTCTGTGGGTTTATGATGTTCCCCCATTTCGCTGGGACCTCATATAAGAGGGTTAGGGGTAATAATAATGCCTGGGGGGCAGTGACTACTGAGCTGTTTTTTATAATTTCCTTTTAAAACTACTCATTTTTACTTGATTTACAAAGAACACGGAACCTGCCGGCAGATCGGCCCCATTCGGCCCCCGTCTAGTCACCCGTTTCTCCTGCTGTAAAGACTCAAACGTTAATCAGTCGTTGGTCTCGTCTTAGATTCAGGAGCCGGATGTCTGTCCCATGCATGTTTAATACCCTCACTGTATTACCCTCTACCACTTCTGCTGGGAGGCTGTTTCACTTATCTACCACCCTCCTAGTAAAGTAAAACTTCCATCTAAGCCCCTGACCCTCTAGTGATTATTGCCTCTCCCCTCCTGCCCCGGCCGCGGTGGTTTAGTAGCGGAAGTTGTGGTGTTATGGTGGCTGCTGCGGGTTTCCTCTTCTTGTTTATTATCGGCCGTGGCTTTTCAGGTGAGTTCTGCGGATTCTGGGGTTCCGGTCTTTGACTGGGGATTGGCTGTTAACCCTTTGATGGAGGGATGAATACATATATTTTTGGGTTAAAGGGACGCTGCTCCCGTTGGAGGCTCTTTAATGCATATAATGGCTGCGCGGTCCCTTTAAATTTACCCGGTGCCCCTTTTGCGAATGCATGGGGGGTTCCGCTGAACGTTTTTGCCCCTTCCCTGCCCTGCAGCTATTTTGTGTGTTCAGCTGAACGCATATCCCTGCACGGGCTGTACTTACCGCCAGCTGCAGCGCTGAGCGCTGTGGGCGGGAGTCAATGGCAAGCAGCCAATCAGTGGCAGGAAGAGGAGGAGGGTAGCTGCATGGCTGCAGCTTCTGCGTCAGGTAATTTAATATGATTTCTTCCCTTGCGGGGCTGTCGGGCAGTAAACTTATTAGAGCCCCTCGTGTTTAACCTGCGCCTGGGAGTTCTCTCTCATTGTTCTTCTCCACACTCCCCCCCCCCCCCCCCCCCCGTCTGGTGGTAGGGGCCACTAGTCTGCCACGTTTTATTACCCCACTAAATCCGGACAGAGCAACCTGTGTACAAGCAGCTATGTGGCTCAGCGTCTAAAACATTGTAGCAAACGGGATCTGTTACGTGCTTTACGGGGAACGACGAGGGGAGAGAGACGCTTAAACTTCCCTCCTTTATGTATTTATTTTAAAGGAGGAAAAACATTACAACAAGAGACCGGAATCTAACACTAGAGGGTCGGAGGCTGATATGGAATGGAAGGAAGTTTTACTTTACTGAGAGGGTGGTGGATAAATGGAACAGCCTCCCAGCAGAAGTGGTAGAGGGTAATACAGTGAAGGTATTAAACATGCATGGGACAGACATACGGCTCCTGAATCTAAGACGAGACCAACGACTGATTAAGGTTTGAGTCTTTACAGCAGGAGAAATGTGTATTCTTTTCGGAATAAATACATAATTCCGGCTCCTTTGTTCGTCCTGTTCGATAGCAAACCACAAAAAACGCTAATTTACCAACCAAATATTTGGATGGAGATCCAGGATTATTGAGTGTCCGCGGACGCTCCTTCTGTAACGCGCTTTCAGACATCACTCCTTTTGTGTGAGTAAGATTAAGCATCAGTAGGCTTGTTGAGCAGCATTAGCTATACAGGAGCAGCGCGTTCCGAGTGGCTTATTACGTTTAAACAAAGTGATAAAAAGTACGTTTTCCTTTTACATTTGACGTTTTCTGGACTTTCCTCCGTATCGGCGATGTCCGTCTCTTCTATTTTCACGTGTAAAGTGCTGCCCCTTGCAGTGTGGAACAGAATCCGTTATCCGGGTCTTACAAAAAAATATATATATTTCACCCTTTTTTTTTTTTTTTTTTTTTTTTACATATAAAAAAAACTAAATACATAAGTGGGGCCGCCAGAAGAGAGGAAAACAAAATAAAAATATATATTGTTATCGGATACAAAGTTCCCATTTTCCCGAGGATTCTTGCTGCGGGATGTAAGTACTCGGCCGCAGTCGCTCGTATCTGCAGAGAAAGCCAGGATGTATAGAAATAGCCAGAAAAGGGCGAGTGCACCTAAAATAACAAATGGGCCGGCCCCGCAGTGTGATGTCTCCCCCCCCCCGCTCTGATCTCTTATTTATTTCACGAATAGAATGCCTTTGTTTCAGGGACTGTAATTATGAGATAATAGTACGAGCAGCTGTCAGGGCCCCGGCGATTACCCCAGCGAGGGAATCGGAGCTGATAAACAGTACCTGTCAGGATGCATGGCGGGGGCGCATCCAAGCCCAGGTGGCCAGGGGCTGTCACCCGTGGGGGATGGAATAAATAGGGCGACGGGTTTCACGAAAGTAGGTTTCTATCCGTCGCTCACAGTAAGAGTATTTTCAACTATCTGCAAGGCTTATGCAGTCACTGCAGAGGGTGGTAGATATATGGAATGGCCTCCCAGCAGAAGTGGTAGAGGATAATACAGTGAGAATTAAATGCTTCTGCTACATGGATTTTCTCGGGGGGGGGGGGCCATCTGTCTGTTCCCATGTAACGTTATCGCGTACACAAACATTACGACATTATAACCTATCCCGCAGAGCCTCTTGCAGGCCATACACGGTTTCTTGATGCATTATACATTTAAATGGACCCTCTTATATTACAGTACGCTGGGGGGGGGGCAACTTCAACGAGCCAAGGGGTGTTTGCGATGCGATTGCTGTGTTCCAACGCAGTAGGAAGTCGGCACTATGAATGGTTAAGCCCCCCTGTATAGCTATTGGTTATAGTGTGTGAAGTCAGCTTATGTTTCAAGTCATTTATTTGGCGTTTAGGAAGTTCCTTAATCTAATAATTAGGCCGCTTCCTAATAATGCGCCCAATTATATCGAATCATCTCATGCAAGGATTATCCGGTGCCCACCTCAACTGAACGCTTCCCTCTCTCCAAGCCCCCCCCAGCTGTTAAGCATCTGCCCCCCCCCCCCGGCTGAAGTCTGTGGAAGTTGCTTTCAATATAAGGTATTTTGGTGTCTCAGTGGAACATCACCTTTAATCTGAAGTCTCATTTCACAAAGACGCGCGCAAAATAAAAAGTACCGTTTCCCAGCCGTCGCAGGTTTGGGGGTAGATCTACTAAGCGGGGATGAGTACCGATTCCCATACAGGGGAACCTTCTGTAAACGGTGAAGAGTTCTCGTCGGGGTTAATCTGGTTTCGTAAGGGACTAGTGCTACCGACGAACACACGAGTTATCTAACCAGGTGTTGGCTGAGAATCCTGAGAGTTGTAGAGAGTAAAAGTCCGTGCGGGAGGTTTAATGGAATTTCCGCGGAGGCTTTATAAAGAACCTCCTCTTCTCCCGCTGTCTGTCCGTGGAGCGGCCCCTTAACGATACGTTGTTTCTATGGTAATTCCTCGTTAATGGGGAAGCCGAGGCCGGTAACACGCGGCCGGTCGTCTATCGGGCATTTAATAGCCCTCCGGGGAGTCAGACTCTGGGCCTGCAGCCATCACCTGATCAGACTGAGCTCTCGATATGAAGTCACAGCAGGGCTGCAGCTGCGCTCGGGTTAGGTGCCGTTCAGTGAATTTCTCCCGGAAATCTCCTCCAACGCAAACGAAAAGCCACGTTACCGGAAAATAACCCAGCGATCCCACGCAGAGACAGACCGGCGACGGGCTTATTCCTGCTTCTCCGGACCGCTTCTCTGTTACTTTGTAGGCGATACGCCTGGCCCTTGTGATGGATGATAGGGATGGGAGTTAATATCTTTTTGTTTTATGGATAAGTGAGAAGTTTTGGAGAGTTTGTGCTTTTAACGGACACACCAATGCCCCAGGGATCCCCGAAATAAAGAAGGCATAGCACATATACTTTGTAGGTACTTTTAAATGCTTTGTGCTTACCTTAGTGGGAAGCTGCAGCCAAGCAGCTTCAGCTTCCCAACCCCTCGGTGGTTTTGCTGGTTTCTAGTCATTCTGTGTGGTCACCGGTTTCCCGTTTGTTTGCTGCGTCACATGGTACGTGAGCTGTCGTGTGATTGGCCGTCTGCCGATACATTATTTTTTTTTTTTGGTTCTGGGGGTCAGTGAGAGTGCGTTCGTTCTCGGAAACTCTCATCTGCTCCCCAGCTGGGTGAGAGGACCTGAGAAGCGAAGCTGCATCTGCTTTACTTCCTTAACCTGTTACTGCTTGTCTCCCATTACCGATACCCCCAGCTCAAAACTGTTCTGGGGCAAAGCGGTAAAAGTGGGGCAGTTGGCGTGGACATTCCGGCAGTTGTCATGGTGATGGCACACCGGATTTCTTGCACTCCGCTTCTGTTGATTTCATGTTTTTGTGGTGTGCCTGTGGTCTCAGCCCATGCGCGGTGTTCCCTCTGTGCAGAGCCCGGTACTGAAACAGTTAAACTACTTAATAAAAGCTTGCGGGTGCTTAACGTAACCTGCACCCCCCATCATCTTACTGCAAGGGTCCGCAGGGCCGTATTACAGACGAGCCGCCTTCAGGGAAGTTGTGTATTGATTTATATAGCACCCTCGTATTCTGTGGCGCTGTACAACGGGAAAACGGGGCATGAGTAAGTTGTTTGGATCCACCAGCGAGCGGCGTTCTGTTTTCCTTTGCTGTATTAAGCATGCGCTTTCCTCCGCAATCCCTTTGTCGTCTGTAAGAGAGAGCGGATCGAAGATGTCCTTCTCGGATCCGCTCCCGGGCAGAGGAAGCCTTTCACGCTGAGCTTGGGGGTGATGCAGGAAGTCGGATCTCATTTCCCGTCCCGTAGGATGAGCGCAGGGAACGCCTTTTCCATCCGACGGCCCACAGAACGGTGAAATCCCACGCGTGTGCCTTACTCAACTGTGTGAGGCCTCAAAGGGTTAACATGACCTAATCTTGTTTAAGTTAATGAACATACGAGGCGAGGGTCTCTCATCACACGAAGGCCTTTCGTTTTGTCCTCCAGCAGGTGGTGGGCTGCAGTTTGGAGACCCCCGCTGTAGAGACAGTCCCTATAGCATCCAAACTTCCTATTGCCCCACCGCCTTGAACGACGTTTGAATGGAACATATACATTTCTAGATTGTAAGCTCTTGAGAACAGCCCTGGTTACCTTTTTGGTTATTAGTGATTAGTTGCTGGGCCTTGTTTACCCATTGTACAGCGCCACGGAATATGATGGCGCTATGTGAATCGATAAATAGTATACCGTTGGATGATACGCACGTGGAACGTTACGGTTTGTTTCTGGTGTTCATCATCAGAAGGGGTTATATTGTAACGACTGATAGCCGTTGGAACGTCACTGAAGCGTTTTCAGGGAAAAAGGGATTTTGTAACATTTTAAGAATAAATGTTTCTTGAATAAAAATAAAACCAAACGTTTTTCATTAGAATTCATCGTGTCGGCAGAGAGCGGGCTGTGAGAATCCGCACCGCTGCGTGTGTTCTTTTGGAATATTATACATTTCTTGTATAGTTTCTTGATTCTTTGTACCGTGCCGCGGAGCCTGTTGGCGATATAGAAATAAGATAGTAAATCGTTGCAGATGTGCCATTCACATGAAGCAGAAAAGGGCAGCCCTGTGTTCAGCTGCTCTGTGAAATCAATGTATTTGAAGCGAGTTCTGTGGATGGCGGATACTCCCTGCGCTCAACGCTGCCAGCTTCCAACATTTAAATAAACGAGGACAGGGGAAGAAACGTTACAAGAGACCGGAATCTGCTTTACTGAGAGGTTGGTGGAACAGCCTCCCAGTAGAGGTGGTAAAGGCCAATACTGTTAGGGGATTTAAACAACTGGATAGGCGCCTGGCCTCTGGATGTAAGATGAAGCCATGGATTGATTAAGGTTGGAGACTTTACAGCAGGAAAATGGTAGACTAGATGGGGGCCGAGTGGGGCCGATCTGCTGGGAGGTTTTCTGTGCTTCGCTTAACCTGAAAAAGGTAGTTACCTGAAGTAGAAGCTTCAGCTTCAGAACTGCAACGTTGGATGTTTGATGCCACTGATTGGGTGCTTTCTGTGCGCGTCCCGGGGGGGGGGGGGGGAGTCTCCGTAGAGCTTGGCTGCAGCCAGTGCTGGAGCTGAGAACCCCCTGTGCATCGGCAAGCGGGACCCCACGAAAACAAAGGGGCCGCTCGGTTATCCTATACGTTAAAGTGCATGAGATGCCTGGAGCGTCCCTTTAACTGGCGCAGTAATAAAAAGTCCTGCTCTGTGTATTTAGCAGCCTGTGATAATCTATGTATTGTATGGGGCTGTGTGTGAAACGTGATATGCGTAATGAGCGGTAGGACTTCCCTGCAGCATGCGCAGCCCCTTCCAGTATCCTATTCCCCCTAGCAGTGCTGCAGGCGTGTGCGCCCCCCCCTCCGGTATCCGATTCCCCCTTGCAGGCGTGTGCGGCGTGTTCGCTCCTCCTCGCGCCGCTTCCTGGATTTCCTTACATGATCTCAGAAGAAAAGAGACATAGAAGGAAGCGGATGCCGGAGCCGTCGGGGAAATGCCGGGAGCCGAGCGGCCGCCTGCTCGATGCAGCGATCTGAACAAAGGTACAGCCCTGCCGGTGCGAGGGGTCCGTCCGGAGAGGGGCTGTTATTATTATTATTATTATTATTAGGCGTTGCCGCGTCGTTTTATTCCAGTGTTAGCTTTGAATCGTTGATAGAATGTTTCCCGATCGGAGCACACAGTCTGTCCGTTCCCCCTGGCGAGATTCCATTTAAACATAGACTTTCCTTTATACAGAAACCTAGAATCTGCCGGCAGATCGGCCCCATTCGGCCCCCGTCTGGTCGCCCGTTTCTGCTGCTGTAAAGACTCAAACCTTAATCAGTCGTTGCTCTCGTCTTAGATTCAGGAGCCGTATGTCTATCCCATGCATGTTTAACACCCTCACTGTAATACCCTCTACCACTTCTGCTGGGAGGCTGCTCCACTTATCTACCACCCTCTCGGTAAAGAAACACTTCCTTCTGTTCCATCAAACAATTGACATAATGAAAGGCTCACATTGGTAGTCGTTCTTCATTCAGTGTCGGCGGATTTAGGGGTCAGGCCGGCAGACATCTGCACTCGCCGGCTGTGGGAAGCTCGTTCCCTGCTGGGCTCATCCGTAAGAGAAGAATCCAGTGCTGGGCGAGCGGCTCAGGCTGCGCATGCTGCATAGCCTCGGGGCGGACACTGCTATCTCGCTGTTGGTTCTGTTAATTAAAGCTTTTCCCCGACCGAGCGATATGAATCACGCGCTAAATGCGTGTCATTTACGGAGAAATATGCCTTTTATGAAGCTAAAATCATACATTTCTTGCTAAGAGGCAGCGGGGGGGTTGAGAGTTTGGGGTCTCTGCCCTGGATGCTGGCTGAGAGTTGTGCGGTCTCTGCCGTGGCTGTGTGCGTCTGCGGAGCGGCCCCAAGAGGTGGGCATTGGAGGGTTTGTTTGTTTTTTGGCGCCCTCTCTGGCAATAATTGGAATGGCATTACTTTTAAAGCTACTGCCGCCGGTCATACGCTGATGGGGCATCTTCAGAATTGCCCCATCAGACAGGTCATTCAAGGCTTTAAATTTTTTCTTTACCCCACGCAGAGATATATATATCTTTCTCATGATGTCAGTTTGTGGTCGTGTCACACGTGGATCTTGCATGGATAGATAGAGCCTGTGGGATCTCGGACCGTACACACGGACCACCGTACACACGGACCACCGTACACACGGACCACCGTACACACGGACCACCGTACACACGGACCACCGTACACACGGACCACCGTACACACGGACTTGTAGAGTGGAAGTCTCCCTGGCCTGATATAAACACGGGGGGTTTAATTGACCTTTGGATTTGTCAGGCTGGGTAGATCACCAACCATACCCTGCAATTTAACTTATAAGAATGTAAAAAAATGTTTTAAAACAGTCTTCCCCATATACAATGTTTTCAGGCATATAGTCTTAATCACCCAGTGGGACACTAATAAAAGTCTATGGAGGAAGGGACTTCATTAGCATCGCCATAAAGCGTCAGCTCAGTGTGGTGATTGAGTCGGGAAAGTCACCCAAAATATCACATGACTGACAGCAACGGCGGCTCCAGGTCTGCAGATAAAGGGAGTTTATTGGGGTAAAATTAGATCAAATCAGGTTCTCGTCAATGATGGCCAACGTTAATGTATACAGCTCGGGGGGGGGTGTGATATTACCATATACAGCGCTGGGGGGGTGATATTACTGTATACAGCGCTGGGGGATATATTACTGTATACAGCGCTGGGGGGGTGATATTACTGTATACAGCGCTGGGGGGGTGATATTACTGTATACAGTGCTGGGGTGATATTACTGTATACAGCGCTGGGGGGGTTATATTACTGTATACAGTGCTGGGGGGTGATATTACTGTATACAGCGCTGGGGGGGGGTGATATTACTGTATACAGTGCTGGGGGGTGATATTACTGTATACAGTGCTGGGGGGGGTGATATTACTGTATACAGTGCTGGGGGGTGATATTACTGTATACAGTGCTGGGGGGGGTGATATTACTGTATACAGCGCCAGGTTATGTTCACAAGCTTACAAGTAAAGACAGATCTTACCAACACAACTTTTTTATATTTGTTTTCACAATTCTCTGAAATTCCTCTTGTTTTTTTTGTAGCATTTGCTGTGAGTGTGAGTGTGTGAGTGAGTGTGTGAGTGAGAGTATGTGTGTGTGTGTGTGTGTGTGTGTATAAGTGTATAAGTCTGAAGCAAATGTGTTTGTAAGTAACAAATACTATTTACTAATTTTTATAGCGCCATCATATTCTGTAGTGTTGTACGACATGTAAACATGATCTAGCAAGTAGCGGATCATATACCTACTTGGAAGGGTCCTGTTCAGAAGAGCTCACAGTCTAGTCACGCTGAACTGCGTCTGATCTCTGTTTTGCGCTGCTGTTAAGCGTACCGGGCCCCGTCGTCGCGCAGGCTGCAGCGCCCGCCTTCTTACAATAGGATTATTTCTTACGACGTCCTGAACTAAACGCTCTTTTTGGGGACTATTTACCCAACGTGAAATCCAAATGGCGTTAATGTTAAGGGATAATAACCCTTTCTGCCCCATTAGTCCTGTTCTGTTATTAGACTGAGAAAAAAAACTTGGGCAAGTTATGATCTGCCTGAAAAGAATTCAGCCGAACGCAGAAGAGCCGAGGCGGTGAGGGGGACGCCGTCGAAGATTTTAGAACATTTTCAGCAACCTCTGCCGGCACGATCATTGGATTTTTATAATGCAGGTCTTTGGATTATTCAACTGTGCCGGAGGAAACGGTATGTATGCCTATTACTGAGAGGGTGGTAGATAAGTGCAACAGCTTCCCAGCAGAAGTGGTAGAGGGTAATACAATGAGGGTATTAAACACGCATGGGACAGACATACGGCTCCCGAATCTACGACGAGACCGACGACTGATTAAGGTTGGGGCGATTCTGTGGATCGATTGCTCGTGTCGGCTTTTCTTTTTGTTTTGATCGGCGGATAGAAGCGGTTAATGTGTTCAGAGTTTTTGATCGCTTAAAAATTATTGTAAAGCAATTGGTTAGTAAATAAAGTCCAGAAGCAGTTGGTCCTAACAGATACTCGGTATCACTGGCTAACGTAACAATAAAGGAAACGCTTAAATGTATCTGCGGGAATTGGCAACCTAGTCGGAGTGCGCGCGTGTGTGTGTGTAATATATATATATATATATATATATATATATATATATATATATATATATATATATATATATATATATATATAGTGTGCGTGTGACTGTGTTTAGATGTAGACGTGTATCAAATGCTCAAATTGGAATGGTTTAGTGACCTGTTCTCAGTAACTCTTTCACTGCCAGGGTTGGGATCTTCAGTAACAGGTGGAGAGGCAGGGGTTAATCTCCTCTGCCATACTGCTTATAGCCGGCTTTACTGCTGAGTAAGCGCCTGGAGAGTGGCATGAAGAGTGAAATACTTTACATGCCTGGGGCTGGGGTATCTACCAAAAGTGAGTACACCCTCACATGTTGGTAAATATGTTATTATATCTGTTCATGCGATAACCCAACACACCGCCATTAACCCCTCAACTATAACCCAACACACCGCCATTAACCCCTCAACTATAACCCAACACACCGCCATTAACCCCTCAACTATAACCCAACACACCGCCATTAACCCCTCAACTATAACCCAACACACCGCCATTAACCCCTCAACTATAACCCAACACACAGCCATTAACCCCTCAACTATAACCCAACACACCGCCATTAACCCCTCAACTATAACTCAACACACCGCCATTAACCCCTCAACTATAACCCAACACACAGCCATTAACCCCTCAACTATAACCCAACACACCGCCATTAACCCCTCAACTATAACCCAACACACCGCCATTAACCCCTCAACTATAACCCAACACACCGCCATTAACCCCTCAACTATAACCCAACACACCGCCATTAACCCCTCAACTATAACCCAACACACCGCCATTAACCCCTCAACTATAACCCAACACACCGCCATTAACCCCTCAAATATAACCCAACACACCGCCATTAACCCCTCAACTATAACCCAACACACCGCCATTAACCCCTCAACTATAACCCAACACACCGCCATTAACCCCTCAAATATAACCCAACACACAGCCATTAACCCCTCAAATATAACCCAACACACAGCCATTAATGTCTAACACCGCGGCAACAAAAGTGAGTACACCCCTACATGGAAATGTCCAAATTGGGGCCCAAAGTGTCTATCTTGTGTGGCCAACATTATTTTCCAGCACTGCCTTAACCCTTTCGGGCATGGAGTTCACCAGATCTTCACAGGTTGCCTCTGGAGTCCTCTTCACTCCTCCATGAAGACATCGCTGGTGGATGTCAGAGGCCTTGCGCTCCCCCACCTTCCGTTTGAGGAAGCCCCACAGATGCTCAATAGGGTTTAGGCCTGGGGAGATGCTTGGCCCGTCCATCACCTTTACCCTCAGATTCTTTAGCGAGGCAGTGGTCGTCTTGGAGCTTTGTTTGGGGTCGTTGTGTTGGATTACTGCCCTGCGGCTCAGTCTCCGAAGGGAGGGGATCGTGCTCTGCCTCAGTGTGTCACGGTGCACGTTGGCATTCATGGTTCCCTCAATGAACTGTAGCCCCCCAGTGCCGGCAGCACTCCTGCAGGCCCAGACCCTGACACTCCCACCACCATGTGTGACTGTAGGCAAGACACTCGTCTTTGTACTCCTCACCTGGTTGCCACCACACACGCCTGACACCATCTGCACCACATAAGTTTCTCTTGGTCTCATCGGATCGAGGACGTGGCTCCAGTAATCCATGCCCTTAGTTTTCTTCTTGTGCATCATCTTTAGAAGGCTTCCTTCTGGGACGACAGCCATGCAGACCAATTTGATGCGGCGTGCGGTCTGAGCGCTGACAGGCTGCGATCTTCTTACAGCCTCGGCCATCTTTCTGTAGAACAACAATTATTTTTCTCAGATCCTCAGAGAGTTCTTTGCCATGAGGCGCCATGTAGAACTTCCAGTGACCGGTGTGAGAGCGATAACATCAAACTTCACACCTGCTCCCCATTCACACCTGAGACCTTGCAACACTAACGAGTCACATGACACCGGGGAGGGGAAATGGCTAATTGGGCCCACTTTGTTGCCGCGGTGTTAGACATTAATGGCTGTGTGTTGAGTTATATTGAGGGGTTAATGGCTGTGTGTTGGATTATATTTGAGGGGTTAATGGCGGTGTGTTGGGTTATATTTGAGGGGTTAATGGCTGTGTGTTGGATTATATTTGAGGGGTTAATGGCTGTGTGTTGGGTTATATTTGAGGGGTTAATGGCGGTGTGTTGGGTTATAGTTGAGGGGTTAATGGCTGTGTGTTGGGTTATATTTGAGGGGTTAATGGCTGTGTGTTGGGGTATATTGAGGGGTTAATGGCGGTGTGTTGGGTTATAGTTGAGGGGCAGTAAAGTTACTCTGTTATACAGGCCGCACACTCGCTGTGTTACATTGTAGCAGAGATTATTTACTCAGTGTTATCGCATGAACAGATATAATAATATAATATATAATATAATATTTACCAACATGTGAGGGGAGATACTGGTGTGTGTATAATTGTGTGTGTGTGTGTGTGTATATATATATATATATATATAATTACACGGATCCACATATATTGACGTACGGTATACAGCAACGACCCATTATGTATATTCTTGTCTGTGAAACGTCATTAAAAATATTTAAAGTCTTGCAAGAATTATATTTTTGCAGGAAAATAATATTTTGCCAAAATTAAGATACTAAATTGAAGTGGAGGAGGATCGTTCGGATTCGGTCTGCTGCCGGTATATGTATCCGCTCAATTGGGAGACAAGAAACACTCTGAAAATAAAGGGGTTAATCTCTAGCTCCTAAAATAATAATTAACCCCTTGTACATGTACGGGCGCACAATGCATTGTCATTAAGGGGTTAAGAAACGTGAGTTCATATCGGGGCAGTAATTCGATATTCGATCACTTTGGCGCCATCTGAATCCCACTAAAGCCGTTGGCGCGCTGGCCGTCCCCACCTGTTCTGTACGGCAGATTATTACGTTGTATACTACTTGTGTCCAGTCTACCCACTGTACAGCGCTACGGAATACGATGGCGCTATATATAAAACAATAAATAATACTAATAATAAACCCAAATATCCCGCCCCCCAAGGAATTGTGCGCGTTGCCGAAAAGGATTCATAAGTTTTGCGGCGTGATCCAGTGATGAATTAGGATAATAATCTCTAACCGCTATCCGATTACTTGCAAGTCACGAGTTTAGGCCACTGATCGGGCGATTGCGCATGTTATATGAGAAATGATGGTACGTGGGGGTCCTAGCTTTAACCCTCCCCCACCAGTACACAAAGGGTTAAACTTTTTTTATTATTTGGTAGGTCGTAGCGGATACAATCGGGTAGGACCGTAAGAAAGAGAGCCATCAGCATATTGCTATCATATTCCATAGCGTTGTACAGCGGGCTTTTTAACAGAGCCGACGGCCATCGGACCCACCAGGGGTTGTGGTTTGATAGCATTTTGTAGCAGAAGCCTTTGCAGGTCGCAGAGGGGGTAACACTGAGGATTTCTGCCCCCTTGTGGCCGAGCGGAGTGGCCGCTCCGTGAAGTCTTGTAAAAAGAACAAAGTTTGTTTGTTG
Source organism: Spea hammondii (assembly GCA_029215755.1). Lineage (NCBI taxonomy): Eukaryota > Metazoa > Chordata > Amphibia > Anura > Pelobatidae > Spea > Spea hammondii. The sequence goes on from JARDYJ010000005.1 coordinate 3,521,661, forward strand.
AGCAGCTTGTGCTGTAAAGACATTTCTTCCGTTACGATATAAACCTCGAATCAGCCCCATTCGGCCCGTCTAGTCTGCCGTAAGGACGCTGCCCGGTGTATGTAAAGTGCTGCCCCCTGCAGTATGCTGGGTGTATAACCGGGCAGCGCGTTATATTTGATTTATCGCGCCAGCGGATTCTGTAGCTCTATTATAATAAACTGTAACAAAAACATGAATCTGTCGATATACAAATTAGAATCTTTTTGGGGGGGAGGGGCGGGTAAATCAGACGGGAAAACATGCGCTGAGTTGGCACATTGCGGGGACCTACAGATGATATATATAGAGGGGCAAAGGGGGACACCGGCGTTCCCTTTAATGCCTGCGCATGTGGGATCACCAAATCTGGGGCCGGAGTGCCCAAGGTGGGTAAAAGCTTCACGAAGAAGTATTTGCCCTCCTAGGGGTAGAATGGAGGATGTATAGATTAATAGGAGGCACTGGCTGCCCGAGTAACGCGCTTTCAGATATATAATTATATATATTATATTTCTATGATGTGCCGGGGCTTTTGTTCTGTAAATACACTGGAATAGCCGTTTTTACCCCGTGAGCGTGAACCCCCCTGTTCCGCAGGACCTCTCGCGCCCCCGCTCGCTTTCATTAGCCTCAACGCGGCGTCCTGGTGCCTTTCACAAAGTGCAGGTCACGCGCGTCTCCTGCTCGCTGGGACTCAGCTGGTGCATAATGGGCTTTCTGCCCCGGGGAGCGTTCATAGCAAAGTCACATTTTATGAACGTTGAAGTGATCGGACAAAGCAAACGATGGGGGGGGGGGTCTGGGGATCGGCATTCCATCTGCCGCGAACTACCACTCCCATCAGGCTTAGCCGGATAACAGATGGCATGGCAGAGGTCGCCGATCCCTACCGTGTCTTATTAGCGGATTTTTCGTTTATATATTTATTAAAATGGTTACATTTTTTGGTATAATTAGCAGTGATTTTCTGCGTAAATTTGTAACGATATAATTTAGAAATTTCAGATTTTATTATTTTTTTTAAGTTTTATTTTGTGGACCGGTCCCTTCTATCTCTTCTATCCTAAGGCACGCGACCCAATGAAAATACGTTTATTAAACCGTTAGGAAAAATCTCTCCTCCCCCTCTGATCCTCGGGGGGGGGGGGTCTCTTTGATTTTTTATTTTTTATTTATTTTTTTAAAATTTTACAAAGTAAGACTTAAAAAGCTGTAAAGACGAGCGATCCCCGGAGCGTAAACTTGTGATTTCAGGCGGCTAACGCCTGCGACCGTATCGTTTCCATGCAAAATGAGATGACGAGAGACCCGCATATTAGACAGCAAATTAGAGCGCAGCCCCCCCCCCCCGTACGATTTATTGAGACCGGAGCGCAGCTCTCCATCTGGCTGCTGACTTTGCGAGGGACGCCTTTTGTGCAGAGAGAGGCAGACAAAGGACGGCTGCCGTAGCGGAGGAGGAGGCTCGCGGACGGACGGACGGACGGGTTCCCCCTTTTTTACTTTTTTTAACCAGAGAAAAGTGGTTATTTTTTTTTATTTTATTTTTTAAATGCCTGCTAAGTATCCGGATCCAGAAGAGAGGAGTCGCAGCAACCGAGCCCTGCTGGAGATATTTCTTAAGAGACCGCTCTGCATGGAGAGACAGCCTTACGGTAGGAAGGGAGCGCTGACGCCTGACAGTTAACTCTTTCACTGCCAGAGGGGTGCGCAATCGCCTATTGCTTTACTTATCCTACAGGGATTGCAGCACTTAAAGGGCCAGTCATTCCATTTAAAAATGTGTGCGTTATATATGTGTGCGTTGTATATATGTGTGCGTTGTATATGTGTGTGCGTTGTATATGTGTGTATATATGTGTGTTATATATGTGTGCGTTGTATATGTGTGTTATGTGTGTGCGTTGTGTATATATATATATATATGTGTGGTATATATGTGTGCGTTGTATATGTGTGTTGTATATGTGTGTTATATATGTGTGCGTTGTATATGTGTGTTATGTGTGTGCGTTGTATATATATATGTGTGTTATATGTGTGCGTTATATGTGTGCGTTATATGTGTGCGTTGTATATGTGTGTGGTATATATGTGTGCGTTGTATATGTGTGCGTTGTATATGTGTGCGTTGTATATGTGTGTTATATATGTGTGCGTTGTATATGTGTGTTATGTGTGTGCGTTGTATATATATATGTGTGTTATATGTGTGCGTTATATGTGTGCGTTATATGTGTGCGTTGTATATGTGTGTGGTATATATGTGTGCGTTGTATATGTGTGCGTTGTATATGTGTGCGTTGTATATGTGTGTTATATATGTGTGCGTTGTATATATGTGTGTATATGTATGTATATATATATAATTATTTTTTATATAAGTTTCCTGCAGCGGTTGACTTTAAAAGCCGTGATCGGGGACATGCGTGTGCTCTGTGTGTTCGCATGGATCGTCCGGTGGTGCCGCCGCTGGGCACTCGGCTCGGTTTGGCTTATAGCTTCCCCGCAGAGGCTACTATGTTTTTTTTTGTTTCTGCTCGTACATCATTGGAAAAAGAGCATCCCTTTAGTTCTTTATCCGTGGCTAACGAAGACTCCGTGCCGTGTTATTGTTTCTATGTGGCGCCATCCTATGCCGCGGCGTCGTACTGTCTGCTTCTGTGTTTTGGGCGCGTGGCAGCGTTTTGTCGCTGGGTGTCCCACGCGTTTCGCAGTCTTTACAGTGCGCCCGGCAGCGTCTCTGTGTGTAAATGTACAGCGCCGGGATGAGGAGGCGATAGCTGCTCGTGTGCCGGTAGGAAATAAAGAGCTTAACTTATCCTCCGCTCTCTCACCAACAAGCCTGCGCGGAGAGCCCAGGGCCGTCACGGTGCCGGAGAGCAGGTAGCCGCGGCTCATGAGTCCGTTTGCCGTTTTACATGGCCATGGGCCGCATCAGCTTCTCGTTAATGCACCTGGCTCCTGAATCCTAAATAATGGTTGCCTGCCCTGGTCTCTAACTGCCCCCCCCCCCCCGCAGTTCTCTTAAGCCTTTTTATTGTGCTTTGTCTGCGAGTTTCATTGTCTTGTCTGCCCACCGCGGGGTTAAAAAGAGACCCCCCTAGAAATGAACTTTGGATAAGGACTCTTGAGCTTTAATTACCGGACTCCAGTCGGGGGGGCATTCAGGTAGTGGTCCCTTTGTTTGGAAGCCCCCCGGAGACCTGGGATTCTTTTGCCCCATTCTGTTATGGGATGCGTGTTTGGAGAGGCTTTGTGCCTGCGCAGGACGGGATCCACGGCGACTCTCTAGGCAAAAGCCATTTAGTCGGCTTCTTGCCGTGCGGGGTCACTGCGGACACACCTCTAGCCGAGACCCCTCTGTCTTTTAACGACTTCATCTGTTCGGGTTTTGTTTGGTGATGGTCGGCGGATCATGCGCGTAATGATTACTGTGTTACATGCGGAACTAGAGAGACGTTTAACGAAGGACAGGAGAGAAACTTACAAGAGACCGGGATCTAAAACCAGAGGCTCAGGGACGGAATGGAAGGAAGTTTTACTTTACCAAGAGGTTGGTAGATGGGCAGAACAGCCTCCCAGCAGAAGTGGTAGAGGTTGAAACAATGAGGTTTTTCTCATTTGTAAGATTTTCTGTCTCTTCCTATCCAAGTCGAGTACCTGCGGCGTGTAAGGGATGCACCTGATGTTGACGTAGGGCATAAACATGCAAATAAGCGCTGAGCGGCCCGGCCAGGCTACTCCGCGCTGTCCGGTCCTTTAATCTCTAGTGAATACAGCTGTTTGGCTATGACGGCTGAGCATGATGGGAGTTAAACGTTCAGCGATGCTGACGTCAGTCTGACCCCTGAAGATGGTGAAAAATAGACTACTTTTGGCGTGTTAAAGCGTCTGCGACGTCTCGGCGTGCATGCGCGTCTCTCACTTTCAGTAACGGGCATTAGAGATCTGTAACCAGACCCCCCCCCCTTTTTTAATTTAGCCCCCCTGGGGTCTTTTTATAACACATACCTAAGCGAGGCGTCACTCTGCCGATGCGATGTAGGTTAATTGGAATGCGTGCTAATTAGCGAGATCCCGCGCGTGCCTGCCGGGGAGTGAATAAGATTCGTTAAAACGCCAGAAAATCACCTGAAATTTCCTTTACAAAATGCCCAATCCTTACATCCAGTGACTGGCATAAGAGCAGATTCAGTGCGTATAATATTCCACATATCACATCCTAAAGCCTACAAATACCCCCCTGTTTTTTACCCCAGTTGTAGTTTTTGCCTCATAATATAACGTTTTCAGGCAGATGCGTATCAGCCGTTTGTATGATTCTCGCTCTGTTATCTGACCCCCAATCTACTAAACCCCCCGACTCCTTATCATACTGCCTGTGGGGAACAATAGAGTGGCTCAGTCTTAATCACAGACCTTCTCTCTGACTAATGAAAGTCTATGGAGGAACGGACTTCATTAGCATCACCATAAAGCATCAGCTCAGTGTGGGGTTTGAGCCGGGAAAGTCACCCAAAATATCACCTGACCGACAGCGGCGGCTCCAGGTCTGCAGATAAAGGGAGTTTATTGGGACAAAATTAGATCAAATCAGGTTCTTGTCAACGACCAACATTACAGCGCTGGGGGGTTATATTACTGTATACAGCGTGGGGGTTATATTACTGTATACAGCGCTGGGGGGTTATATTACTGTATACAGCGCTGGGGGGTTATATTACTGTATACAGCGCTGGGGGGTTATATTACTGTATACAGCGCTGGGGTTATATTACTGTATACAGCGCTGGGGGGTTATATTACTGTATACAGCGCTGGGGGTTATATTACTGTATACAGCGCTGGGGGTTATATTACTGTATACAGCGCTGGGGGTTATATTACTGTATACAGCGCGGGGGGTTATATTACTGTATACAGCGCGGGGGGTTATTACTGTATACAGCGCGGGGGGTTATTACTGTATACAGCGCTGGGGGGGTTATATTACTGTATACAGCGCTGGGGGTTATATTACTGTATACAGCGCTGGGGGTTATATTACTGTATACAGCGCTGGGGGTTATATTACTGTATACAGCGCTGGGTGTTATATTACTGTATACAGCGCTGGGGGGTTATATTACTGTATACAGCGCTGGGGGTTATATTACTGTATACAGCGCAGGGGGGTTATATTACTGTATACAGCGCTGGGGGGTTATATTACTGTATACAGCGCTGGGGGTTATATTACTGTATACAGCGCGGGGGGTTATTACTGTATACAGCGCGGGGGGTTATTACTGTATACAGCGCGGGGGGTTATTACTGTATACAGCGCGGGGGGTTATTACTGTATACAGCGCTGGGGGTTATATTACTGTATACAGCGCTGGGGGTTATATTACTGTATACAGCGCTGGGTGTTATATTACTGTATACAGCGCTGGGGGGTTATATTACTGTATACAGCGCAGGGGGGTTATATTACTGTATACAGCGCTGGGGGGTTATATTACTGTATACAGCGCTGGGGGTTATATTACTGTATACAGCGCAGGGGTTAAGTACATGCAAATAAATTAATTAAATGGTGTTTATGAAGTAAACAATTTATGTCTATTACACACTCACTTTATGGGTGAACCATCTCAACTTCGTGTTACCAGGATCTCGATGATTATTATTCCTCCCCGTTATGTTACCTTTCACCTATTAAGTTGCTGATTGTTGTTGATTGGTTCAGGGAGCCATCATGACTTTCTGTTCGTAGGATCTGCACGATTTATTCCTTCCCATCCGCCAAGGCTTTTCCCCTTGGCATTCAGTGGGTCTATCAGTCACCTGACTGCGTTCTGATTGGCTAAACACAAATAAGCCAATCAGAAATCCTTTGAGTAGGGCTCTCCCTACCTTTTTGGTCCTGATTGTTATTTGATGCACTACATGTAATATGCCGTTTACCCGTTGTACAGCGCTGTGGACTCTGATGGCGATATATAAATCAATGAACAGAAACAGGAGGCCCAAAATACCAAGGATAAAAAGACAAAAAAAATCTAATTCTGTAACAATTATATAGCATGCTTTGTGTCCGAGTTCATTTTATTGTCGTTTATCAGAGTAGATTTCCCAGAGCTGATGTCTGAACGCGTATTCATGGATTTATTTTCTTATTTTTCTAGATATTTCAAGGCTTTCGATCCCATCAGGTCAGTGCCGTGTTTCCCTGTTATGACATGCTGTTGTGTATATATAGTATGTGTGTGTTGTGTGTGTATATATAGTATGTGTGTGTATATATAGTATGTGTGTTGTGTGTGTGTATATATAGTATGTGTGTGTGTGTGTATATATAATGTGTGTGTGTGTGTGTGTGTATAGTATATGTGTAATATGTGTGCGTGTATATATAGTATATGTGTAATATGTGTGTGTATATATATATAGTATATGTGTAATGTGTGTGTATATATATAGTATGTGTGTGTATATATAGTATATGTGTAATATGTGTGTGTGTATATATAGTATATGTGTAATATGTGTGTGTATATATATAGTATATGTGTAATATGTGTGTGTATATATATAGTATATGTGTAATGTGTGTATATATAGTATATGTGTAATATGTGTGTGTGTATATATAGTATGTGTAATATGTGTGTATATATAGTATGTGTGTATATATAGTATAGTATATGTGTAATATGTGTGTATATATAGTATGTGTGTATATATATAGTATATGTGTAATATGTGTGTATATATATAGTATGTGTGTAATATGTGTGTGTATATATATAGTATGTGTATGTATATATAGTATGTGTGTGTGTGTATATATAGTATATGTGTAATATGTGTGTGTATATATATAGTATATGTGTAATGTGTGTGTATATATATATATAGTATATGTGTAATATGTGTGTGTGTATATATATAGTATGTGTGTGTATATATAGTATATGTGTAATATGTGTGTGTGTGTGTATATAGTATATGTGTAATATGTGTGTGTATATATATAGTATATGTGTAATGTGTATATATATAGTATATGTGTAATATGTGGTGTGTGTATATATAGTATATGTGTAATATGTGTGTGTATATATATATAGTATATGTGTAATATGTGTGTGTGTATATAGTATATGTGTAATATGTGTGTGTATATATAGTATATGTGTAATATGTGTGTGTGTGTATATATAGTATATGTGTAATATGTGTGTGTGTATATATAGTATATGTGTAATGTGTGTGTGTATATAGTATGTGTAATGTGTGTGTATATATAGTATATGTGTAATATGTGTGTGTGTATATAGTATATGTGTAATATGTGTGTGTATATAGTATATGTGTAATATGTGTGTATATATAGTATATATGGAGCTCTGTATTTCCTCCGCTGTATCTGGTTGCGGAGAGAAATGCTGTTAAAGTTCCTGCTTTCAACCAAAACGGCGGCTGATAAATTGATAATCGGACGGTGACTCCCGCGGTGCTTTGGGGTTTTTATTTGTTTCGGGTCGCTGTCGCTGTCGCTGTCGCTGTCCGGAATCTGTGAATATTTATTTTTTTTCACCTGCCGTGTTAAATAATTTTATGGAATAAGGGAATTTGTGTTAGGAAAAAGTCATGTACGGAATTCGTCAGAACCCCCCCCCCCCCCCCCTCGTAATCATAAACGCAGCTGGAGTGGCCCTCTCCGTTTGTAGCTCCGTTTCAAGCTGAGCGCCACAAGTTGGCCCCCCGGTGCCCTCAGCACCGAGGGCCCGATTTGGGCTCCTGAGGGGTACGTTATACGCGGCTCAGACTCTGGATACAGAGGATGCCTGTGAGGGCTGAACCTGTCCAGGTGTGTTACGGAAGCGCGCATGCACTGACTGTACAATAATGTAGCTGGCGGAGCCCCCCCCCCCCAAAGGTGAATACAGCGAGCGTCTTCATTCTGTAACAGCTGTGGAATATTAACATTATTACATTGTTATACGGCTGCGTGGGCGCGCATGTTCAGGGCTGATGTATCTATGCATTCGATCGTCCCTTTAAACGATCCCCGTGAGAAGCGTGTTTTTGGATGAGGACTCGCGAGGCTCTTCTCTGTAATCCTTGTTTTTTTTTTTTTCCTGGCTGCCATCACGAGGTTCTCGCCATCTGAGTAGAAGCAGCCCGTGTCGCGCAGGAGGATGAGCGATGCGCCCGTTCGCTTTGCAGGATTAACACGGAAATGGCTTTGGGATGGAGATGCCGCATGGCTGCTTTCGGCCGGCGGCCGATACTCTCCACACCCAACGCCGTCCTTACTGCCCGGCTGTCCGATCGGCCCTCGCAGTGTAATGAAACAGGACAGATGTGATGGAGGAGAGATGGGGCTTTTATTCTTTCCGATTTTTTTCCTCCAAAAGCAATTGATGAAAATAAATTTGATTAAAATAAAAAAATCTGATTTAAATTAGTTTTTTTAGATAAAAAAAAATGTAATAAAAAAAATAAATCCAGCCTGCCTCGTAGGTTTTCCGTTGGGCTGGGAAGAGAAGAATAACATAGAATCACAGAGAGGTTTATCGCGCAGGACTCGCCGCCGCGTTTAAATAGAAACATAATTATGGCCGTCGCAGATGACGGGTCAGGAGAATTACAGACTTCCACGCATTGCTCCGACGCCCCGAAACATGCAGAAGCTGCCGAAAATAAAGAAAATGAGTCTTTTGAGCTGTGACAGCGCATGACCCGCCGTACATTGCCAAGCAACATGTCCCACAGTGGCAACTTTGCCCCCAAACAGCTCGTCGGTGCCATCTTCTGCCAGGTGGTGATTGTCCAGGTTACTTGGGGGGGGGGGGGGGGGGGGGGGGGTTTGCCGTTTCCACACCCGCTTCCTTCGTGTGATCCGGCGTCCTGTCTACAAATCGGTTTGGGTCCCGCCGGTCCCGCCGGGCTCGCGTAGCTCCGATATATGAACGCGTCGGGGCTGTTAATGCCCCCGCTGTGACACTTCAGGAGTTATACCGTCTGACTCCACCTGCCACGTCTCGCCCCGCACCTCGTATGCGATTGTAAGCTTTTCTGAGCAGGGCTGCTACTTGTTATAGCCTAATTACCCACTGTACAGCGCTGCGGCATGTGATGGCGCTATTTAAATCTATAAATACCTATTTGGTATTGTGTGGCTGCACAGTAGGTTACGAATGAGACACAGCGGGCAGCTGATAGGATACCGGCGATGAAATGCATGCTGGCCGATGGTGTTCTAAGCACTAGAGACTCTAGGCTCTATTTATGGATGTTTTTTTTGGATTGTGAATATGCTCATTAACAAACGTATGGTTACATGAAGTTCTACCCGTGTGCGTATTCTGCACATTATATCGCATTTGAGTGCCGAGCTTTTTTATATCACTATCTCTGTTTCCTTTTTACCCCAGTTGTAGTTTTTGCCCCATAATATGATGTTTCCAGGCAGCTGCATATCAGCCGTTTGTATGATTCTCGCTCTGTTATCTGATCCCCCGATCTACTAAACCCCCCGACTCCTTATCATACTGCCTGTGGGGAACAATAGAATGACTCTGTCTTAATCACCCAGATGGACTCTCTGTCTAATGAAAGCCTATGGAGGAACGGACTTCATTAGCATTGCCATAAAGCATCACATGACTGGCAGAGGGATGCGATGAATAAAGTTCGCGTGTAAATGTTATCTCGCGCGGTGTGCATCAGGCGGCGCTCTCATCCATCCCGATGCTTTGATGTTTCTCATGACAATCGCCCCCCCCCCAAGAAATAAAACGAGCCGTGTATCCGTGTATCCGTGTATCTTGTATGTATCTTATTCCATGCTTCTCGGTCGCATTGTGCTAAACGGCTCTCGCCGCCTCGTACCTACCAACTGACCTAGATTTCCCCGAGAATACCCATTGCTGGCTTCCCCTCCTAGAATGCGCTCCTCTTATTTGGATCTGTGCCAGATTGTCAGAGATTGCCAGCCAGCGATATTCAGACTAATGGGCTCGTTAAACCGGGAGCCTGGGGCGGCGCATTAACCCTTTCCCTGACAGGGCGCCCATTAACCCTTTCACCGACCCATCTGCAGCATTTCTATTTTGCCGTAAATATCGGCGACATCGCAGACGGCGGGTGGGTCTGCCGCTGGCTCGTGGTCTCTCGTGGCGGAGATCTGCCTCTTACCTCTCACTCCCAGGCTGCGTTGGTAAATGAAGCAAAGCCCGGCAGGGCCGGCGTCGGATCGGGGTTGTAATCCCCGTCAAGTTTGTTGTCTGGTAAACGGAGAGATTAGCATATTAACAGGGTGCTGGGTAACGCTCGTTCTCTCCTCCCCTTACACCCTGTCTCTCCTCTCTCTCCCTCCCGCTCCCTCCCTCTCCTTGGCTGAATGAAGCCAGGAATCAGACACTCGCACGGTCACGTTACAGCCTGCGCTCGGCTGTCTCCGGCAGCGTTGTATCCGTGGAAGGTAACGTTCCCGTGCGTGGCTCGCAGGTCCGCAGGAAGGATCCCTGTTTCCGTGCTTACCAGGAGCCATGCAGGGAGGCTCGCTAGCCCGGCCGGTGCCTGCGGCTCGCAGGCGGTGAGCTCCCTGCCCCCGAGCGCTGAATCGGGACATTGCATCCGGGAGGCTGGCTTGAATTCACAGGGCTGGGTGTATGTTGTTGGAAGCGGCGGGCCGTCTGGGGCCGGAGCCGGCAGGTGCTGTCATCTATATGGAGAAGAGCCGATGCAGCCCGTTTCCGATCTGCTGGGCCAAAGGTATTTCACCCTCCCGTAATTACTGCCTCGGGTTCTGTCCGTCTCA